>JAULBM010349749.1:0-12202 GCA_032357055.1 Geukensia granosissima | reverse complement strand
TGTTCTTGGAATGTTTATACCAATTTGTGAGATTTCCTGTAATCTATTTACTTTATAATGCATATACAAAAACATTAAACAACTTCAACTTCACTTGCCTGAGAAAAAGACATTTTGACTAATTGTGATATGGAAATAAGTATTTGGAAGTCTATTACAACAGAGAGAAACAGTGTCCATGGGACACCATTGTAAACAGCCAGGTAACAGATTCAATCAGTGTTTCGGCAAAACATGTTAACACTTACTCTGATAATGCTTCAGACCAAATATCAAACCAAACCACATACACAACCTGATAAATCTTTGACAAAGAAATAAAACAGAGGTAAAAACCCTATGCCCCCACTGCTAGAGACCAGGGCATAAAATGACAGCATTGTATCACAAAACAAGCACAACATTTTCAAGTTGAATTAACTTACCAAGAAGAAAGAGAGATGGACCATAATATTCTGCATTGCTGATGATATGCTTCAAAGATTTAGGTAAAGAACCTTCCATCACTGAAATAAAGAAAAGAAATTGAAATTATTTCAAATATCATTTTTTCAGCAATAATGATAATATTTAATATTTGATGGCTTTAGCAAAACCATACACGATTCTTTTCTTTTACAAAACAATTAACAATTTAAATTGACCAAATCCCACCTTTTATCAAATACATTCAGTTTGAAATCTCTAACATAATCCAAATAGACCTTTATTTTTGATCCCTAACAAATTTATCTGGAAATCATGGCTCCTTATTATTTGTCTTGTAATGTGAGGTTTTACAGTTGATTTTGAAATAACTATTACTTGAATTTATATCATATAAATATTAAACCGAACATCTACTTGCAACAAGTTATGACTTACAGTGTCTAATGCTGTCAGAAAACGATGGATCTGGGATGGCCTTCTTCAAAAAGTTTAACATTGATTTCAATAATGCAGCTCTCTGAGGAAAACAATTAACTCCTACAAAAAAAAAGAGAATTTAATAACAGGTTTAGCACATGAATGAATATGACTGTACTCAAAGGAATGAATTTTAGATGTCACACATGTAAACTCATTTAAGTTGGCTTCCTACATTATTTTATAAAATCTCGTATTTCAAATTAACTGGATGTTCCTTTGTACTTTTGCATTGAGTCTACTGGCTGATGATAAAACTTCTTCCAGTACCCATTCTTGCCGATGCAAACATTAATGAAAACTGGTTGAAAACTATTTTTAACATAAACATTATTTAGTAAAATATAAATTACCTATCCTAATCAGTATTTTACATATTGATTTCATTAAAGAGATAACTGATGTATGGAGAGACAGGGTACTTGGGGGTATAGGATCAACCACTGTCGTTTATGTTTATTTTAATAAGTCCTGACACATATTTTGAGTTAAATTTAACTTCATGCAAATAAATCTAACTCCCAACCTGTTTTAGTAGGTGTCTGTACCACTATGGGTTGAGGTTGTGCTGATGTTGAAGGCTGAGCTGGATCGACAGATGATTCAGGTGATGTTGCACTACTCTCTGTCTCCATTGCACTCCCTGGGGAACCAATATGTTCATCTGCATGGCCCACCTTGATTTCAAATGGCTGTTCTTCTCTACATATTTCAACTTCATGCTGAAATATTAATGTGTACCGCATTACTATTTGTTCCAAGTTCAGAATATATATTTGCAAAATGGAAACATAAATGAACTTTTGAGTTTCTTTTTAAAGCTGCTAACATTCCAAATGGCACAATTCTTTCATGTCTTGAGAAAGTTCAAAATGTTAGGAAAGACATAAATGCATGCAAAATTCTCTCAGTTCAAATGAATTTTTGTTTTCAGACAAAATTTCCAAATTATACCCTCTTAAACAAGCATGGCTCAAAATAATTTTGATCAATTCATTTACTCATTTCTGTCATTTTAACTATTTATGCTAGGTTCATAGAAATTGTATGAAACCTCCAAGAAAAAATGCCATGATTTTTTAACATTATCATGCAAAACTCTGCATTGGTTACCAATTTAAGGAAAAACGCAAATCTGATTGTTCACAAGTACTTTCTAATATGACAACCTAGAAATTATGAGAAAACTATTTTTTTTTACCTCCAATCTATTAATAAAAATGGACAATCCTCCTTGAGACTGGAATGCTGCCATATCTAAATTTGTTATAAGGTCAACAACTCTTACAGCTCTTGTTACAAACTGCTGAAATAAAACATTGGAGTATTAATCAAGTTATCGTACTGATTGCAGGAAGTTTAATTGCTAACATTTAAAAGCTTCAATGTTTTTATAACTTAAATGTACTAACCAGGTTTCAGAAAACAATCAAATACCTGTCAATGAAAATTAATAACATTGGGTTATTTTTTTGGATGTGATTTTGATGACCTTAAAAACTAAGCACACAGGGTTTTCAGTAAATAAATATTCCATTTGCATCTTATGTAGGACATGGATGTTTATACAGGTACAATGTAAATACTTCAAGATTACCAAACAAAAATTTTGACATAGCAATTATCATTGGCTCAACATGTACATGTATGTTAATAATTTTGCACATGATGTGAATACCTGATGAAAAGTCCTTCTACATAGATATCAATCTTCTTAATACATAGAGAAAATGTGTAGATGGGATACAAAATGCTCCTGTCCTTGCAAACATGAAGTAAACATATAACAAATATGTTTTTGGTAGACATGGTACAACTCACCATGATAATGCTTCAGACTAAATATCAAATCAATCCAACATACACAAGCCAAGAAATCTGATGAAAATTGACAGAAGTACTGCTGACTACATAGGTATGGATGTCCAAGGATATATCTTAATGGTCCTTTTGTTTAAAGCCAGGGGTATAAAAAATTAAGGTCTGCAACAAAGTATGCAGGTATAGTCTAGTTCCATGAATTCTTTTGGGGAAACACTTTTTAATCTGCATATACTCAAAACAAATACTAACTGTTATATGTTCTTGGCTGTCTCCATACCAGTTGATGACTTTCAATAGACATTCCATCATTCCACAAGAAACTAAAGCTTCAACACCTGCAACAAAAATTTTGCAAATTTACAAATGCATTTTGCATAAAAATATTTCCTAATCAAACTCTAGACCAATGAAAATAACACAATCAGCAGAATTTATAAGCCCGAGTCAAATGTCATTTGCACTATATCACATTTTACACACAAAGGATATTCATGGTATTTGCTTTACTAGGCTACAATTTTCTAATACACTAATTCTGAACAAACTTTGTATATATAATATGGTGTGTCAATAAAATCCACATATGGATAATACAATGTACAGATGCTTTTTTCATATCCAATACAATTTGTTGGATTTAACTTAGCATTTCCGATGTAATATTTCTACTTAATCATTACTTACCATTTTCATAGCTTGCCAAATGATATAGGAAGGAGAACAAAGCTGTGGCATACTGCTGGGGAAAAGGTTTTAATTCCTTGTCTGAAATGAAATACAAATTATCAGATATGACATATACTGAAACAAGTACAGGTAGTTCATGTTCAAAATATAATTTCCTATGTGCAGTTAAACCAACTATTTAACAACCAAATTTGAATGCTTTTTTTAAGCAGATGAAAAAAATGAATGGCTGTATTTTAGAACAAGGCCTCTTTGAAGGGATGGTAGGTTTTTTTTTTTTTTAGTTAAACCACTTGTCAGCCATTTGCAAAAACAGTGCTTGCAGAAAAATTTGTGCCGATTATTCTTTATTTCAGCAGTGTTCATGTATTAATAGTAAATAATTGGTATTTGTTCACCATTTTTTTCAATAGATTAGGTCGATTGTCGTGTTTTATGAATAGTTTCAAATTTTGCCTTTTACAGCATCCGTTTTGGTGTGGTTCATTGTTGAAGGAGGTAATGGAAATAGAAATTAACATTCAACCGTCTTTAAGTGGATGGCTGTCTCGTGGACAATCATGCCATATCACCTATTTTTACACTGCATTGAAAATAATAGAGTGTTTATCATTTTTTTGTTGTAGCTAGTGGATGGCTGTCTCATGGACAATCATGCCACATCACCAATTTCTATATTGCATTGGATAAATAGAGTGGTTATCATTTTTTTGTTGTAGCTTAACTTTTAAGAGCTAAACCATTTTTCATTTTGGGAATTAAAACTGCTAGGATTGGCAGCAAGCATACTACTGTTAGCGCAGCTCACTTCGGAAATCGCCTTTTTAAAATTTTGAAGATTTTAAAATGGGATTTGAATGGCATACATTTTACTGAAAGTGTATCTAGGTATGTCGTCATTTTTAGTGCAAAATATTTTCTTCTTCACAAAGAGATTTTTTTACTATTGGTGAAAAAGTGGTTTGAATGGGGAAATTTCTATAGTAAATTTTTTATGCATTGAAAATGAAATTTCCTAAATAATGATTGTTTAATCATATATATGGTGTTAAACTGTGAATTATATTTATCTGAACATAAAACAACCAAAAATTTGAACTTGTGATCTGAAAGGTGCTTATAATAGTTTACCCGCCAAAGTGAGTTATCTCCCTTTCCCATGCAGAATCCCAAAGACAATGCAACTTACCCAGATTTGAAGAAACCATTGAATATATTTGCACAGCAAATTTATCAACGACTAAGTAAGTCTGATATTTTTATTAAGCATAGGTCAATCTATAACATTTTGAAATATAATTTAATTGAATATAATTAAATTGAAAAAAAAAAACGATTTCTGAAGTGAACTGTGCCAACAGTAATAGATATACATCAGTGGCCAGTAAAAATACATGAATGGTCAGTAAAAACACATGAATGGTCAGTATAAACAAAGGGTCCAGTAGATTTACATGAATGGATGCGTATAGATTGTTTAGGAGAAATGTTAACAAAAAGCTAGCTTCATGGATTTCCACAAATTCATTATTTGTTTCCTGTTTAACGCCTCAAATTCACTGAAATTACTAGTAAATCAGTCATTTGTTAATGCATTTTTAGAAACTTGTATAAACCCAAATTAAAATGAAATGTATATTATCAGTTACTTGAACAACATATATGACTATTTATTTGTTTGCCAGTGTCATTTTAAGGTGAGGCAGAGGTGTCAAGTTTGAAAAGAAATTTTCCAATGAGGGAGATTTACCCTATAGTTATTTTCGCATCATTTTTCTGTGTACATATAAATTTAAAAAAAACAAAGGAAACTTCTTTTTATTGAATTTTTCATTATACACAAGTTCTAGTTCTACCAATTTATTTATTAAGTATTTGTTAATGTATTTTTATATGTCAATTTCGTAGTTTAGGCGGGCGCACAGGCATGATTTTTGTTTATCTGCTTTTGCAGTATAAAAAGAAATATATTTTTTTCATTAACACTTGAATTCACATTGACTTCCATTACTCTCCACTACCTTTCCCCTATTGATAACCACATTTAGCTGCACTGGAATTTGATACGAAATGTATTATCAGTAAGAAGTAAACACTCCCTCCAGTAATGAGCTTTTTGCATGTTGAGCCCCAGATGCATAAAGTTATTCTGACATCAATCTAGTACCTCAGACACAAATTCCATTTCAGGACCAAGTACACATCCAATTGTACTTAATAAGTCAACAGTAAGATTTGTCCATCCAGGACAAATACCGTGCAGTTGTTGTTATCATTCCTCTAGATTCCCTCACGAGTCTTCTGTTAAACTAAAATGTAATGAAAATGACAAGGAATAACAAAACTGATATTTATTCTATGATTTTCATAAAATCTATGGGAGGCTTCCGCCTAGGTTGAGAAACTTGACACCTCTGAGGTGAGGCATCATCCAAACCTTAGAATAAATAAGAGAAAAAAGAAATGATCATTAAGGACTGTTTCACATATAACAAATAATCAGGTGTTATTATGCAGAACAAGGATTAACACATTGTTTTCCACTCTTCGTTGATTATTATATCAAGCTGAACTTGTTACCAGTTTATAGACCACCACTGAGATTATCAGTACACTAACAAACTAATTTTACTGTAGAAATTTTAAATCTGATTCAACATATATTTACAGACTCTGCTGCATCTTAGCAATCAGTATCTTATATAGAGGTTTCCCTGATCTTTTTTATCGGTTGATTTAATTTTCATATACACATGTATTTCTGCCTCTGCTTATTATAGAAAATTTATTAGGGACAATGGTTGCATCTGTTTATCTTGCTACATATTCAATATTCAACACATTTACATTACCAAAAATATCAAATTTATTTGTACGAGTTTAAGAAATGGGTAACATGTCGCAAGGCAATGCTGAGCATTCTTACCTGTTTCACAGCAAGTACAAATGAATTTGATATTTTCCGTCAATGTACATGTATTGTTTTATCCTGCAATTCTTTAAAGGTAAAAAGTGGATGATTTTCTTTCTGAAATTGTTGAATCATTCATTTCTTAAGAATGCCGACATATTTGAAGACACCAGTCAGCTGGTTTTCAGAATTTTAACTTCCAGCTCGCTCATAATGAGTAATAACAGGAGACAATATAATGCTACTTTACAAATATCACTTTGCTATATTCTTACACTTATATTTGAATAGTAAATCGCTTAATTGCAGGATAATTGATACGGACTGTTCATTACAGACAGGAGAAGATAAGTCTTGTGCCCCTAAATAAAATAATTTTAATGCAGTCAGTCGACTAATACCATTTCTTTATAACTTCTCAACACTTGAAAATAATATTGATAAATAGTGAAGAGATTACCATCATCGTATTTCTAAAAATATCTACAAATTATAGCTATTCTTGTTTTACAGGGAACAATTAAAAGAGAATGCTAAATTGGTATTAGAAGAAAATCAAAATTTATTGGAACAAATCAACATTAAAGATCAAAAGGCACATGATCTACAGCAAGCTCATATAAGAGAAGGTAAATTATAGTCATTGTATTTATGTCAGGTTTTCATGATGATTTTAAGAATAGCAGTTACAGTTGAAGTTTAAGATACAAGTTTATGAAACTGATACATGTATATGAACCTGATACTGGTATATTAACCTGATACATGTATATGAACCTGCTTTGCAAAGACTTCAATCTGACAGATTTATATACAGATGCATTTGGATCATTTATGGCATATTTAAGTGTTCTGTATATTTATTTTCATTATTGATATATATTATAGATTTAAAATTAACCACCACAAAATATGCAGATTTAAAGATTCTTAGATTTTAATTCATTTGCTAAGCCTTAACAGGAATAGGGTTGATTTCTTCAGCTTAAAGTATAATTTGAATTTGTTTTCTCATGTTCTTTTTATAATGTGTTACTTTTAGCTTTTAGTAATCTGCATCTGCCCTGCATTGCCCTGCATCTGCCATTTTCTATGATCAGCAAAATCAACCTCAAATAGTGTAGTGTAAATTCATTATTCATTATTGCGAATGTTTGAATGACGACAACAATGCAAGTTTTATTTTTTGCGCTTTTTTGAAAGTGAAACACAACAAAAGTAGAACATTTTGGAATGTGATTTCTAATTATTGTGATTACAATCCTGTCACATTATTCGCAATAATGAAAACATGGCAATAATTTCTACATTTACAGTATTAAATATAATAAGTTTGCAGTAACATTATTACATATGACTTAATTATATTTTAGTATCAAAACTAACCAAAGAGTTAGTAATGCTAAGAGCGGAGAAGTCTGATGCAGAAAAAGAAATCGAGGAACTACAGATAAAGTTCAAGGAGACAAAACATAAACATGATACCTTGGTCAGGGAGGGAGAGGATAAAACTACAGTGGAACAGTACATAAATAAGATAGCAGAACTCAAAAAGTTAGTTATGATACAATGACATGAGACTGTGGTCAGGGAGGGGGATAAAACTACAGTGGAACAGTACATAAATAAGATAGCAGAACTCAAAAAGCTAGTTATAATACAATGACATGAGACTGTGGTCAGGGAGGGGGGATAAAACTTCAGTGGAACAGTACATAAATGAGATAGCAGAACTCAAAAAGTTAGTTATAATACAATGACATGAGACCATGGTCAGGGAGGGGGAGGATAAAACTATAGTGGAACAGTACATAAATAAGATAGCAGAACTCAAAAAGTTAGTTATGAAACAATGACATGAGACCATGTTCAGGGAGGGGGAGGATAAAACTATAGTGGAACAGTACATTAACAAGATGCCATTTTCTCCTTTGTATACTGCACACCCCTTTCTAGGGCCAAAGAAACTGGGAAAAGCTTATATATCACATATATTTTGTTCAACCTCATCCAATTTTGTGAACTTACAATGCCATTATCAATAACTAATTTTAATTTATAACCTGCAAATCTTGATTTACAACTTTGATTTGTCTATGCCAACAAGTGTTCACGCCTTGATTGCCATTGACAGTCGGAATCAATTGCTAGATTTTAGAGGTTACTTTTTACCTGTGGAAATCCAGTGCATGTGCAGAAGTAAAGGAAACAAAACCTGGCTTGTTTTTCAGTTTGTTTACCTGGATTTCTCAATTTCACTGACAGAATGTTGGCGAATTTTATAAATAAAGTAACAAATGAGTGGAAGGATAAAAACACTTACAAACTAGGCATATTATAGATACCTAGACAAAAATGTAAACAAATGAAAATCCAGTACATATTTGTGGAGCTTAGAATGCTTAGACAGGTTTTTTAAGACTGAAAATTACTCTTTGGGCATCCTAGCAAAACACTATTTATCTGGTGTATACTGCTCGCCCACAATAACAAAAGAAAAAAATCATGACAAGAGGGCTTCTACAAAGGAAAAAATCTAGCAGAACTCTATAAGTAAGTTATGATACAACGAAAGACACTGGGGTTAGGGAGGGGGAGCATAAAACTACAATGGAACATTATATAGCCAAGATAGTAATTGTTTTTGTGTCTTTTATTCCCTGTGTTAGCTTCCTTGATTGGTTAGAATTTCTTGTGTGTTGAAATCCAGTTTAATGCATTCTTGTCATATTTTTAGAGAACTGTTAGATGTAGAAGATTTACACAGAAAAGATAAAGAAGATCTTAAAATCAAACTACAGGTTAGTTTTGTATGTGGACTCAGGCTTCCTTCACCAGTCAAACTGATAGTGATATGACTGAAATATTATTGAAAGTGGCAATAAAACCAATTCAAACAAAAAAAAAATTGTATGTATAACAAACTTATCTCTATTATAGTTTTAAGCAACATTTGAGGAACTGATCAGATTTTGAATATTTCACTTTTTTCACAAAAACAAAAGTTTCTCAAGGCGTCACTGTTCACTGCATTCTGTGTAGACAAGGAAAAAACTCATTTACATGTTCACTGGTAAAATGGGTGACATATTCTTTAGCCCAAAGGCAACAAGGAAATTACGATCCTTTTGTTTCAGTCATCAAATATTTTACATTAAGATAGATTTCCATAGCAATATTTTTTTTATTTTTCATGCAGGCAATGGAAAATGAGAGGAAGTCCCAAACACAACATATAATTGAGTTAACAGCTGAAATAAAGAGACACAATGCTGAGAAAAAAGCTATGCACAGAGCTATGAGGTATTTTACTTTTTAAAGTTACAAAGAAAAATAATGGTTTCAATTTTTATGTAAGAAAGTAAACTTTGTGTAGATATTTTAAAGTATGTTTAATAGAATACCTTTCACATCCATTGAATACTGTTAAAGTAATATAGTTGGCTATCATATTATCATTGACAAAATAAAAGTGCCAAAGATTTTTAGTTAAAAAATAGATGACTGTTTTAGACACTTGATTTCATATTTAAAAACTTTAATACTTTTAGCTATTGGTCGGACTCCAGGTTGATATTAATTTGTTGCCATATTCTATTTTCAGGAAGACACAGAACAAGATGTTATACCTACAAAGAGCTATAGAACAGTCAGAAACCAAAGAACAATCGGTTCAGGATTATCTGGCTAATATTATCAGAGTTGTAAGTGAATATGTTTGATTGTTAATCTCAAGAATGTATATTGAACAGTCAGAAAGCAAGTTAAAGCGTATATGTTTGACAGTTTAACCCAAGACTGATTATAGATCAGTCAGAAACCAAAGAACAATCGGTTCAGGACTATCTGCCTAGTATTATCAGAGTTGTAAGTATAGTGAAACCTGAATATAAACTGAACTCCCTTGGGACTCAAGAGGTTCGTTTTAGGAGTTTGGATTGGACAGGTTTTTTTTTGTTTAGATTTTTTCAGCGTGGGTCTAAATATGAGGCTCAGTTTACAGAGATTTCCAGTTTTTACAGGGTTGGGTTTAGACAGGTTTCAATGTATATATGTTTGACTGTTTAATCCAGGACTTTTAAAGAACAGTCATAAACTAAATAACAATTGGTTCAGGATTATCTGGCTGATATTATCAGAGTTGTAAGTGTATATAGTTAATGGTTTAACCCAAGAATGTAAAAGGTACATATGGTTATAGTTAAGGTTATAGTTTATATTGGTTGATACAAGATATATAAATTATAGCTGTAATTGAGGACATGTTTTAACATGAAATAACATGAAATATCATGAATTAAGTTGAATAATGGCTCCCAAGAATCATTTCTCAATAAACAATATTTTATGTTGAAACAAGTTGCATTTCCACTTCCTGTTTGATTAGACTTTGACAATTTTTTCATGGATAATTTCTGTCACATTTTTCTCACCAACGATGCAGGTTAGTTTCCAGCAATTGTTTTCACAAAAGTTTGGAAGTATAAGGTTGATAGTAAGTGTAGAAACTTCAAAGGAAATCTCCTTGTGACGTCACAATTTATGACAAAAATTACACTTATGATATTTTGTGATATTGACTGCTGGGTATTTGGCACATAGCTTCATTATGATGAGATGTACCATGTAAGACTGTTTGAACCTGTTTCATGTCCACTTCCTTTTCGCCAATATTCCTTGACAATAGTTGGGAGCAGGCGACACATGTCTACCGAGGAAGACCCAATGTATGTTTTTGTACGTTAATTGTGACTATCATTTAGTCTTGAAGTTTTTTGTCTTTAAAGCCACAGAAAAATAAGATTAAACCCAAATTTGGTTATAATCAGAGATTGAAGTTTAAAAGGTACTTTAATTACAATAAATCTTTTTTGTCAACACCAGCAAGTTTAAGTCTGATTCAATTATTTATTTCATTGTAAATAAAAAAACTTGTGTTTGGCAGATCTCATGTAGTGAATTTTAACCTGGATTTTGATACTGTAAACTAAAATTATTGTGTGAATTTTATTATTGCAAACATTGATCCTTGGAAGAATTTATAGGTTAGAAAGTGTAAAGAATGTTACAGAATCAGTATTGCAATGATTATACAAGTGGCATACAAGTTATTAATATTGATTATAATTTTATTTTATTAGGCAGAGAAGGTTGCACAAGAAAGAGATAGTTATGCAAAAGTGGTAAGTCGTGCAACTGAATGAGAAAATATTTTATTCTTCATGCAGAAAATTGTTTGAATGCTGATTTACAGTAAAAAAACATGTATGGGATTGTTAAAAATGTGCTACAATTAACCAAACAGAAAGTGACCTGCACTTTTATTTTATTTTTTTAATTTTTATTTTTATTTTGAAAGTTTCTTGGTCGGTTATTGCCAATCTTCAATATGTCTCCTCTGCACTTGACATAATTTCGTGGATGAGTGACTTCGAACATTTTTCAGATCTAGTCAATATTGACAACTGTAATACTGTACCTAGATCCACTGTATTTGGTCGACACTTTCCTGTTTGCTATACGTCATTTGAACTTGAAAAACATTTTCATGGACTAGTGAATTTGTAAAATTTGTGATGCCCATTTTTAGAAAACCTAGACACAGTTTATTTGGTATATAGTTAGATTTGTTGAGTACTTGCCAGTCTGCGTATTTCATTTACTCTTCATCTCTATTTTATGGGTAAGTGACTTTGTAAAATTTTTGACACATTTTCAAATTCAAGTCCATTTCTCAAAAACTGTTATTCATGGACATAGACTTAGGTTTTAGAGCTTTATGAAATTATTTGTGTGTTTCTGCCTTTGTATTTATATTCAATCAAAAGAAAGAATTATCCCACAGTTAACGGTTTATGTTTAACGCCATTAAAT
>JAULBM010349739.1:0-12202 GCA_032357055.1 Geukensia granosissima | reverse complement strand
CTGGTTCATTGTTGAAGGCCATAATGGGACCTGTAGAAGTTTAAATTCTACTGTCACTTGGTGGGTGGCTGTCTCATAGACAATCATGCCACTTCTCCTATTTTTATATGATAAAATATGCTTGCATGACCAAATCTATTATTTTTAAGAGGGTAGCAGGAAACAGACATATTTTTTACCTAAGTTATACATAAATTGCTTTACACATAAACATATATAAATTCTACCAATTTACTAAACTATTTTTCAAAAAATGAACCATAGATTCATGTTTCAAACTTGGCTGTGAACCCAAAATATTAGATTTTTGCTGGTATCTCAGCTGATGGCTCTGTCATGTCTGTTGAAACTCCTTTCTTTTTGTATCTCATAATTGATTCAAAGAGTTCAGTAGTACATTTTGTTGCTTTATTAAATCCCACTAAATCTAAGGCTGACTTCTCGAGCTTTGATTAATATTCCTTGTCCTCTAATGATCTTGTTACTTTGTTTTCACAAATCGAATAAACCGCTTCTCCAAAAATCTTTCAAAAATTAGAAATGGTGTCCTCTCACAAGTAAATTGAAGTATATTTTCACTTTTCACTCAAGAGGAGTGTATCTGCCTCTGTGTTAAAAAGAATTAATGCAATCTGATGAATATCTGTTGCCAAGATAGATGATATGTAAACATTAGAATTTTGCTGGTATCTCCGCTGATCCCTCTGTCATGTCTGTTAAAAACTCTTTTCTTTTTGTGTCTCATAACTGATTCAAACAGTTCAGTAGTGCATTTAGTTGCTTTATTAAATCCCTCTAAATGTAAGGCTGACTTCTCATGCTTTGATTCATATTCAACCGTCTTGTTACTTTGGTTTTATAAATTGAATAAACCTCTTCCATAACAATCTTTCGAAAATCAGAACTGTCCTGTCAAGAATAACTTGAGGTATATTTTCATCCGTTTTTTGACAGTTCAGAGTTAACCAGTCTTGTATAAGTGTCTGAACATTCAATATGGACTCACCATTATCATTTACGTACCAAATTTGGTACTTTTTACTCAAGTGGAGTGTGTCTGCCTCTGTGTTAAAAAGAACAAAATCTGACAAATGCCTCTGTTGCAAAGATAGATGGTATGTAAATATTAGATTTTTGCTGGTATCTCAGCTGATCGCTTTTTTGCAACATTTTTCTTTTTCTGTCTCATAATTGATTCAAACAGTTCAGTAGTGCATTTGGTTGCTTTTTTAAATCCCTCTAAATCTAAGGCTGACTTGTCATGTTTTGATTCAAACTTCTTATCATCCACTGGTCTTGTCACTTTGGTTTTATAAATTGAATAAACTGCTTCTCCAACAATCCTTCGAAAATTTGAACAAGGTGTCCTCTCCCGAATAAATTGAGGTATATTTTCATCCATTTTTTGACAGTTCAGAGTTAACCAGACTTGTATAAGTGTCTTAACATTCAATATGGACTCGCCATTTTCATTTACATCCCAAATTTGGTACTTTTCACTTAAGAGAAGTATGTCTGCCTCTGTGTTAAAAAGAATAATTCTGATGAATGTCTCTGTTGCCAAGAAAGACGGTATGTATTTGTTGGAAAGCGACTTATTCACTTTTGACTGGTAAAATGCATTGACTACTGCCTGTGCCATAGCTTGAGACTTTGCTCTCTTTTTGATAGTTTGAAATAACTTAACTTCAACAATGCTTTCTTCATTATCCTGAGGTGATGGTTCTCCCCTACCAAAGGTTTCAACAAGGCCTTCTTCAACCTCATCTTCTGGAGGACTGCTGGGTTTTTTGACAACTTTAACCACACTTTCATTAACAACAATATCAGCCTCACCATGCCAAAATCCTTTTATACCTAAAACAAAATTAGTGTTAAATATACTCCATTTAGAAGAAATCTGAATTGTGTAATTGTGTCAATATGAAATTTGAAGTGCATAGCAAACATGTTAAGATTCAAAATCAGTAGACAGCTTTAATAACAATATCTTTAAAATGAATCTATTTTTCACACGGATTCAAATGCAAATGGTCTTAAAAGAAGAAGATATGGATAAAAAAGTCTCAATATTAGTTTTTTTAGGAAATGCAATGAAATGAGTGGCCTAAAGGAGTCTGTATGGCTCACGAATATTTAATTTTTGATGATATTGGCTGAGTAGATTCTGATAAGAAAATATTTTACTGATGTTTTCATAATTCACTATACTGACTATGCTCAACCAAGGGAGCTACCTCAGATTTAGAGCTCTGAAGGACAACATTCAAAAACAAAATTATCAAAGTTCATTTAACTGCTTGTGTGGATTTAGACGGTAAGATCTTTAATAGTGATTATCATTGCTTCCTATGTTGAATTATGCTCCACAATGTTGGCCTTCTAAGTTCATCACCACAGGGAATTCCTAATCAAGGTGCTTTATAAAGCACCTATGAAACAATCCATTCATTGACTTTCACATACCCACTATATCAGTATGCAATAACATTTATCAATTAAAATACTATTGACCAGTTTTTATGTCACAGTTGCATATATTCCAATACCTAGGTAAATTGTAAGTCTATTGTAATTTTCTGTAATGATTGTTATTTAACCTTTGAATATAATTGATTCAGCTATGATAATGCCAATTCAAATTATTTGCTATTTCTTCATCCAGCTGTCAGTACTTGGAACATCATCATAACCTGGATTTTTATATTTTCTCCAGATTTTGGGTCCAATATATTCTACATAATACCAATTTTATTGTGTTCTACTTCTTCTTGCAATTGCAAACATGGCTATCAAAGTAATACATATTTGCTATCATTATCAATGCCAGGGTCAGAAAATAACCAGAGGATCAAAAGAAAGTGTATAACTAACCCGATTACAGCCTTAATTTGTGGCAACATTAGCAAAGCTTCAAACAAGAATGTCCAAGTGATAGCCCTTATCCAAAACAAATATCCGCCATGATATGGCTGAAATATTGCCGACGTGACGTTAAGCAACAACTAATCAATCAATCAATCCAATACAAATAAGTGATTGCACATAAATCTTAACTGCATGAAATGACAATTGTTTTTTAGTTCAAAGACATTTTCTTGTAGCTCCATGCTGAACTTTGTTCTGCAATGATGACCATCTTGGATGGATTTTGGAAAACTGTAATGTTTTGGGATTAGCAAAAATTATCGCTCTATCGCTCAAATGATATTTCGCAAAGAAGTTTCAGAGAATTTTTTTTAATGAATCAGCCAATCAGAAACAAGCATAATTTGTGGTGGCCATGTTTAGTTTCTGATCAGAACAAAATGGTGAACCTTATAAAGAACCTTCCCATAGATGCTACATATCAAATATTAATCAATTTTGCCACATAGTTTCATGTATCATATGTTTTAATGTATCAGTCAATCAGAAACCAGATTCCTCCATGGCAGCCATGATTTAAGACTGATTGGGACAAAATGAGGACAAAATGAGGAAACTTTATAAAGGATCTTCCATAGATGCTCCATATCAAATATTAATATATTTTGCCAAGCAGTTTCAGAGAAGATTTTTAATGTATCAGCCAATCAGAAATAAGAATCATCCATTGCAGCCATGTTTTTTTATCTGATCAGGATCATTTATAACTATTCATTATTTAAACAAAAATGAATTTTTATCGATTTTATTTTACATAGATAGAAAATGTGTTTCAAAAACAGTCCTCATCTTTTAATTGTGATTAAATTACAATATACAAAAGGAAAACAACCACCAAAAAAACCAAACTGTTGACAATTCTGCATCTTCTGGTCTTCATCTCATTAAATTCTAATCAGAAACGACCCCACAATAATTTTTTAAATGTAAATTTTCAAGAATTATTTGCATAAAATCAGGAGTCATGAATACTTTGACCAATCCTACAGGATTATAATGGAAAGATGAACTAAGTTTTCTGTAAAAACTGAAAAATCATTTTTTTTCTTTCTTTGAATTTACTTGGGTCTTGGTGAATTGTCAACTGTTGCAAAATTTGTTTATGTATAAGGCCACAAGATGGAAAAATCCATTATCGAAGCAAAGTGAAATGGACTTAAATTAAGTTAATAAAATAGACACTTTCATAATCAGATTATCTTTTACATTATTGACCAAATAGGTAAAATCAAATTTTATTATCCTTTAATTGAACCACCTTTGTTTCTGATTACATTTTATGTTTTCTATAATTTTTTGTTAGGGAATCTATCATTCAACTTGACAAACTATGTCACTTGTAAACACCATAGTAGTAGGAACCAGGAGAAGAGTAAACACCACACAGCTTTGGAGAAACAGTTCACCATTTTTGCAATTGATTAGGTCTATTGTCATGTTTTATGTGTAGTTTCACATTTTGTATTTTGGGGCCTTTTACATCTTCTGTTATGCTATGGACTCTGGTTCAGTGTTGAAGGCCATAATGGGACCTGTAGAAGTTTAAATTCTACTGTCATTTAGTGGGGGCTGTCTCATGGACAATCATGCCACATCTCTTATTTTTATATTAACAAATCATTCTGTGATAACCTGATTCAGCTAGCACAGGGACTACACAAAAAACAATACTCAAAAGACACCACTTGTTTTGTTTAATTTAGAATTTAGAATTTTTCAAATTAAACTGCTTAACTTTGACTGCTTTATATCTATTGTCTGCTATGTCCAAGTTCAGTGACAAACTGACTCCTGCAACTAAGGATCAGAAAGTTTTACACAAATCTCATAATATGACAAAGGTGCTACCTGAATTGCTCCAGAAGTATTTCTGTTAGGAATAGTAACGAAAGTTGTCAACAAATTAAGGGTTGGAGAACACAAAGTTTTCCCATTGCGCATGTAACGAATGCATGCTGGGAAATTCAAAATGGATATAAACAAATAATCGTACCAAGGTTTGTAGAGATGAAATATCAAGAGTTTTAAGCTCCCATCAGGAGTGAATTATATTTTTAACTCTTTAAAATTCACTATATTAAAGAAATACATCTCATAGGATTGCAACCTGATCAATTAAAACAAAGTATGACAAAGGGCAACAGGCTTTGAGTGGTATTTGATCCCAAAAAAAAAGAGCTTTTCAAAAATGTAACATTGGCAATATTCATTGCCTATAAAATAACAATGAAACATTGATTTGGACAAATAAGGGCAGAATTTTAGTGTATTGCACAGGTGAGAAGGATAAAATCTTTAATGAAATTTTCAAGGATAATGTTATATAATACATTGTAGTACAATTAGAATGCATACTTTATTTTCATGACAAATCATATTTTGATGGATTAAACCTGTCTCACTTTGGGACACACATATATGCCATTCCCAAGTACTGAAAATTCATATCACTCATAAGTAAAAAAACTGTGAAAATGTGTGACAATTTTTTTCTTTATCTGGCTATATGCTTTCTACAAGGTGCAGAATTTTTGCATTATCTGTATCAGGGTTTATACTTGGATTTTTCTAGGTGATCAGACACTTAAAAGAAAATTTTATTTCATCAATAAAGTTAGCAGTAGTCTTGGTTGCTTTAATGGTATTGTCATCTAGAGTTAACATTTGGCAGAAATGATGAAATAACAGTTGTACCATATCCTTTCCATACTTCATGTAACAATGAAGTCTATTTTAAATTCAACCACATTTATAATTCTTTTTTTTTAAATACTTATCATGACGATGAAAATACTGATTTAGATGACTGTCTCTAATGAAACTTCATATACTTACCAAAAGAGGTCTTGTCCTTGATTGGTGTCACACCACATTTACATGTACATTTGACTGCACTATCAACCATATAGGAACAGTTGTGCACTAAAGGAGAGAAATAGTGAAGTGCCAGAATGGATTTAACAGTTTTCTCATCAGGTTTTTCAGTTGACAATAAATACCTCAGACACTTAAGATGCTTATCTGAAATAAAGAAAAAAATTAAAAATGGATGTTTGGTTTCAAAGAAGTTTAATATTTTGACCAATCAGAACATGCTCATGGTGGCCATGATTCAGATTCATGTGTACTAGAGTTGATAATCAGTATGAAAAAGATAATCAATAATCAGAATAATTGGAAACAGAGCTCCAGATAAGCTGCATTTTGGGTTAATTACCCAATCAAAATGAACAAAAACCCAATTAATTAAGCTGTTGACAACCACTTGAGTTTTCACCCAAAAAGCACAATACTGAAGTGGGTTGATTATGCAAATAGAAAAAATATGCATCAAAGACAAGTTATTGTTCAAGCTCTATATTATAACATTTTGAAAGGTTTTTAAGGAATCTCTTTTTTCAAGCTGACTACTCTTTTTGTATGTTTTACAAATATTGCATACTTTAATGTTAAATGATAATGGAAATTACCCTAAAGATTCATGAACTTGGAATTTAAAAACCCAGTAAGTGGAAAAATGAAGGGTGAAGCTAAATTTATAAAACAATTTAACAATTCATCACCCAGTTGTTTGAGAAAAATAGTGAGAAATTTACCAATTACATAAAATATTATCTTGAGCTCTGGCCAAAAACATGTCCCAATTTGATTATCGATTATAATCTACTTTGATTCCTCAAATAATTTAAGCATATATAAAATACTTTTTCTCATTTATTGGTTGTTTTACGGAAGTACCTGAACATATATAGCTACATCTATGCATGTTTTAAGTAGAAAAATATTCTGAATAAGTACATCAGTTTTTCAGTATTCTTTTATCCTTTAAACTTTCACATTTATTAAATTGATAGCAAATAATATTAAATATGCATTTTATTTTTATATTGTACCCCTGAAATATTGCATTTGGTGTAATATGAAGGCATTCCTTTTCAGTAAAAGAGGTATTTACTCACAATTTCTACAAATCAGTAAATGTTTTATTCAATAGTTTACTTTTCTCTTCTTTTCAATTATTGGAAATGATAATCGATTAAACAAAAAAATTTAAAAATCAATCGATTAGCGATTAAAATAGATAATCTGAACATCGGTAATGTGTACCATAATACCTAACACTTTCTGAAAACATGTTTGGATTTTTTACAGGTATCATAAAAAAATACCAAAAGCAAAAAGGTTATAGTAGTAATTCCACAAAATCAAAGTTGAAAAAACAGGCAAATTTGTAAAAAACATTGTTAACAAACTGAAAGAAAGAGGGAAAAACACTGACAGAACCAAGGAACCTTAACAATACAGCATAAAAACCAAATGTATTACATAACCTTGTCCAGTTGTATAAACTATAAATACATACTGCATAATATGCCAAAGGTGTTGACTCCAATACAACTTTTAATTCAATACAGATATGCTCCTCTACTGAAAGACTTTTTCATTCACTCATTTAAGGCTGAATTTCTCAAGGGATTGCTCCAAAAAAAAAAACAAGAGAAAACTTGGCTCAAACATTTAATTTCAGTTATCGATATAATGATGATGTCTTGTCTCTTAACACTCCATGATTTGGTGATTATTTACATCTGATATATTCAAATGAGCTTCCCCTTTAAAAATTAAAGATACAACCAACATTAGGAAAATCAATTGACAAAAAGGGGTTGATACAGACAAAACTTTTCGACAAACACATGACTTTCCAATTGTCAACTCTCCATTCATTTGTATGTGTGTAGCAATATTCCTGCAACACCAGCTTACAATGTGCATAACATGCTACTTAATATTGTGGTCATTGACTGATTTCCGTGACTGGGCTCAAATGCTGACACATTTAAAAGCTACTTCATTATGGATATGTTGCATCAAGACTGTTGTCCCAGATTTAAAAATACTATGGTCATCACCACGAATTAGTGGACCGATATCAGGGGCGGATCCAGGAATTTTGAAAGGGGGGGGGGCGTAAGTCTTGAAAATCGACGAGCGGAGCGAGGCGAAAAAAATTATTGGACTTTTTTCCTATAAATGTGTCTCCCCCTTTGGATCCCCACTGTTTACTACTGTAGTTTAATACAACTTTTCCTTTTTTGGGCGGAGAAAGGGGGGCAAACGCCTCCTACGCCCCCCCCCTGAATCCGCCCCTGGATATGGTATGCCAGTTTCTCAGATGAAAAATTATTTTAAGTTCGAAACATTAACTATCAAATTTTGGGAAAAACCCTTGATTCCAGCTTAACCCCTCAAACTAGGGTCTACCTGGTTTTGAGTCATGTACTCAACCTGATTAATAGACCTATTACACATATCATTTCATGAATGAATTTGTCTGAATTACCTCCGGTCAATCGGTGTCAATGGTGTCGTTTTACATTGTGACAGCAAAATATTTGTATAGTCATAGTGACATCAAGTTTTTTGGGGAAGAAGCATCCAGAGTCCAGCTATCAATTTCACAAAATGTCGTAAGTGTAATTTCTGTCGTAAATTATGACGTCACAATAAATTTTCCTTTGAAGTTTCAACACTTACGATCGATCTTAGACTTACGAATTTTTGTGAAAACCATTGCTGAAAGCCTTCAAATGATATCGTAGCATGTAATGATTTTTTCGCAAAAATATCACATCCAAGCCAACCCTGTATTACCAATTAAGTTCTGTCTTTATCAATGGTAGGATTAGGATAAGGAACTGTAGGTTTTTTCAATGTCTCGTCAGCCCTAATTCAGAAACTCAACTTCTGTCCTCATAAATTTCGTTGCACAAACTCAGCATCCTCAAAATGATGTTTTTACCAAACACAGATGCCAAGAGAAATGGTGTTCCCATATACATGCAATAGTTTCTGAAAAGGTCAATTGAAACCATGAAAATAAACATTTCCTGAAAGTTTTCATGCTGTAAAAATGATATATCCCCAAGTTTAGTGATTATCTTTCATTCTTGATGATTCTTAAAAAATAAAAATACAAACTCAGTATCTTTTTAGTAAACAAAGTGGTTTTGGCTAAATTTATATTTCACATTTATAGCCATATGTCAGATGGCATATCAGTAACTCACCTGAAAGGACGCAGTCTAATAAACATTCAAAGGCTTCGTTCTTAAATATTTTGTTCCCATGCAGTTGTTCGGCAATGGATTGGTATTCATTTGCATACCACAAATGTGCCCAGAAGGCAGGTTTCTTTTCATAATCTATAGTTGCCTCACAGAACGTCCAGTTTCCAGTGCCGTTACAATTTTTTATGTTTATTGGTCGAAATGTTATCGCTTTAAAATCAAGAAAAATATCCTGGCATGCTTCTTCAAAAAGGTCTTGAAATTTGCTCATTTTCTCATTCTGCTCCGCAAATACCTCGGCAGACATTTCGACTTTATAACTGAATATGGGTCATGCTAAAATATGTCTACCATAATAAAATTGGAAAGAAAGGCATTTGTGTAATTTTTAAAATCTTATAAAAGACATGTATTCTAATATACTATATTCTTGCAAATTTTGGGATTCATATACCTATCATTTTGCTACAACACTTGGGGTTTGATCCCAGGGTTAAACAAGGGGACAGTTAAACCCCACACTGTTCAACTTATTTGTTGATGATATGGAATCGATATTCAATAATCAAGTATTTATACCTTTTAAAGCTTGGTAATCATACATTTAATCGTCTTCTTTATGCAAATGAATTAAATTATTTCATTAATGAATTGTGGTCCGATAAAATCGTCATTAGCACACACACTCCATATTTTTTTATTGGTAGAAATTTTTTTATAAAAATATTTCTTAAGTGTATCTTTAGCAAGAACCTCATCTGGTTTAATATATACTATTATCGATTGATTTTTATGGATATAGTATTTGAGTTTTATTGTAAATACAGTGTCTCTTAAGTCTTTTTAGGCTGGGTATTGATCTTATACAATTGTCCTGATATTTTTAGACGTATATGTATTTTCTTGTATGATCAACTTAAATAAAATAATATTTATCTTTATCTTAGTGTGGCTAAAATTAAATTTTCCAAAACAATATTCAAATGTCTTTATTGAAAAATATGTTTTTTCGCTTCTTGACGCTCTCGTGCTAAATAGGCAGACCCGATCCGCTTTCGTTTTTGTAAAAGATTAATTTATTGCTTTTGAGAAAGTAGATTTTTTTTTGTTATAACTCAATGGGAAATATTTGTTACCGTTAAACTGGACTGGTCCATTTTAAAATTTAAAGTAGGATCAATATACCTGAGCACTTCAGTCGTTTTAGTTGACCATCCTTTGGTACACATCTTTAAAATATCAGCATTCCACACTAGATATCGAAATATATCTACTACAATCGACTTCTTGATGCCTAAGCAAACCATTCTTAGTATAAATTTAAATATTTTCGCAAGTTACAACCCCAAAACTGACTGCCCTAAAAATGGCTGAAACCACATCTTGGAGAATTGTCTTGACTTTAAACTTTTCAACCCCGGGTATTGCTGATGAATGTTTAATACATGAAAATTTTACAAAGTAGAAGATGAGGGTGATGTTTTTATCTCTGTTTATGTTTATATTGTGAAAACTGAATAATCGTAAACTCCAATGATCATTTGCTTTACTTAGTTTTAAACTTTGAACTAAAGAACTATAACTGAACTAATTCCGGTGTCCTATAGTACTTCCCCCCCCCCTAGCCATTCTTCCCCCCGGAAAAATGACTATGGGGGAGAACTACTACAGCAATGTCATATAGTCATTTTTCCCCCATAGCAGTTTCTCCCCCAAACTGTATGTTTGGGGAAAACTGACTATATAGTAGAATTTCCCCCCGGAAAAATGACTATAGCCATTTTTCCCCATTGTATAAAGAAGGGGGCTGATATATAATAGGTCTTTTCATCTGCTCATTTTTGTTGCTTTGAGGTTATAGGCCATGCCCGGATTGATTGATTGATTGATTGATTGACATTTACCTAATATTTCTACCAAATTTCTGTAAGATTGATTTATATATAAGTGTGTGTGTGTGTGTGTGTGTGTGTGTGTGTATTACGAGCGATGTCCGTACAGTTTGCGGACAGTCTTTAGTGTAAGCGGCATTTGAGGTTAAAATTATGAAAAAAATGCGTATTTATTTCAGGCAACTACACGTAATTGTTCCTACAAAATTTCAACAAAACCAGTGCACAATAAGTCATATTTTTATCACATACAATAATATACATACTTATAATGGAGCGCAGAGATATTATTTTTTCCGTCGAATATTCCGTTCTTAATTCTATCACACATAAACGACGAGTAGTAGATTTATCAAAGGAAATTGGCTATGTATTTTTATACATTCTGGGACTAATATATCGAATCCCTTCGATATATTAGTCCCAGGTACATTTAAGTTTTTTATTAGTGTTACTGTTGGAAAAATTAAGTATAGACGAACTTTACAACCTTATTGAAACAAAATTCAAAACATCAAAATAATATTAATTTTAAGAGGTTTGCATTCTACTTTTTTGTCTTTGATTCAATTCAAACGAGGAGGATATAATCTGCAGCTTGAAAAAGCCGTTTTCCTTCAATTGACAAAAGGGGATAAATGGCTGGGGGAAATTTTACTACATAGCCATTTTTCTGGGGGGGACTGACTATGGGGGAAAATGACTATATGACATTGCTATAGTAGTTTTTCCCCATAGTCATTTTTCCGAGGGAAAACTGGCTCTATAACACCTCTACACTGCACTAGTTTAAACGACACATGTACTGTTTTCATAAAATTGAGCTAAGATCTAGCAGTATTATTTCACTTAAAGAACTTTTCACAAGGATTTTTTTACCGTTGAGTGCAGTCTCTGTGACGTTTATCCCATACCTTTTTATTTCCATATTACTTACAAAAACGTAATGCACTAACTCACTAGGTCAGTATACGTATTTAAGAAAACTTCTGTTGGAAAAAAATTTGGTAAACTAGTTAAGACCAGGCTTTGGTTTTACTTTAAGCAGAATAAATCCACGATGATCGATGCACATGACTTGAAAGGTTTGATATAGCCCTGTATCATTTGTTCGGCACGATATGACTGAAATACTGCCGACCTGGCGTGAAACACATTGACTTTGACTGATATATGTGTATCAGTTTTTATTCGAATAATCGATAAAATTGAATTTGCACCTTGTCCGAATTTTGCATCTTGCACTAATTAATGATTCTCTGTCTTCACTGAAATTCCTTGACATACCATGCAGTTACGAAAATTAAGTTG
>JAULBM010349728.1:0-12202 GCA_032357055.1 Geukensia granosissima | reverse complement strand
ATTTTAAGATTAAATGATGAAAAATTAAATGAATATATATAAAATGAAATAATCAAGGAGTGCTTTTGTGCAAAAAATGTAAGGATAGTGGGTATAATCCTACAAAGATTTGGCTTATGAACAGTTTAGGCAAATTATTGATGTTTTTTCAAAATGTATACAAAGACACTCACAAAACGGCATGTGGCATAAATGAAAATGTAGTTTAAACACAGTAGACCCCGGGAAGAGGCCGTGGTATAGAAATAAGCCGTTTTGTTTCTCCGCCTGCACGTATAACTCCAGGTATAAATGGGCTTCGTTTATTGAGTGAGATGTATAAATACTCGACCACCATTGCCCATAGGAAGTTCCAGGACAGAATAGGCACTAGATATATCCGTCCCCAAGGCACTGTCTGTTCCTCCAAAAGGGACATCCCTTGTAATGAATAATGTATGAATTCACGACCCGTCCGGACGGAGACGTTTAAGACTGCACGTATTTAGAAAATTCCACGTTCTAAGAACGTTAAAAAATACTCCCTTGTAATAAGCCTATCCAACCCGCATTATTTTCAGTGCCAGTCTAAAAGTCCCGGCAACAAACTGATCCATTATTTGATATCTTGTTCCTGTTGTAAATCCGCTGAATGTTAAGGTGCAATTAATTAATCAATAAAACAGCAGTAAACAACAAAATGGGCAACTTTTGTGAAAACAGGCTTCCGGCAAACAATTTTTTGCGTGAATAAGTTTAATGTCTGGGTAGGCAGCATAATATACAAAATATTAATAATGTTTCAAAATTATTACAACTTTTTTCGGTAATATTGTAGTGAAATCTATGGGACGAAACTATTTCCCCGGGATGCCAGGTTAACAAAGTAAATTACTCAAAGCCGAAATGTCGTACTTTTTTTGAGGCATGTTATTCCGTGAAACGTCACAATCGATGTTTTTAAACCTCGCAGTGAATGAGGGCGTAGGAAAATCGGATGACGGTAAGGGCCAATTGAGAACCCAGTGAACTTCGACCGTTACTTGTAAGATGCCAAAACGTTCACGAAATTACAAACCCCGCACTATGCGAAAGCAGCATAATTTCGACCTTTTGTCAAATAAAACAACATAATAGTAACAAATATTATTTCTAATACTGTACAGTATTTATAACAATAATAATATGCAGTATCTTTGTAATTCAAATTTCAACATTAAAAAAGTTGTTAAAAACAATAATGAATGCTTCATGTAAATACATCCAGAGATCTATATCTGATATATACTTCCCTACATCAAATACATTATAGTTAAGTTATTACTTTTGTGCCAAAAGTTGGAGTGATATTTCTTTAGAAACTGATGAGGGCGTGTGTAAATAAAGAAAATTAATAAAAAATATTGAACTGGAAATGAAAAAACTGCTTTGTAAAACAGTTTGTTCCAAGCATTCAAACAGGTTGATTTTTAAAACCCTTTCAAAGAGATACATTCCTGTAAGTTTTTAGCTCACCTGGCCTAAAAAGGCCATGTGAGCTTTTCTCATAACTTTGCGTCCGACGTCGTCGTCGTAAACTGTTTACATTTTCATCAACTCCTCTGAAACCGCTTGGCCAATTTTAACCAAACTTTGGTGGAATGTTCTTATGATAGTTCTCTTTAAAATTTGTGTTGGATTTTGCCGGGCACCATTCAATATGGCCGCCATGGCTCGACATAGTTTAACATTTGACCCTATGGGAATTTCACATTTTCATCTCCTCTTTGAAACCACTATAGAGATTTAAATCAAACTTTGCAGAAATGTTAAGCGGGTGGTCCTTTACCAGATTTGTGTTTTTCGTTCCTACCGGAAATTCCAAATGGCCGCCATGGCGAAACTTAGTTTAACATTGAACCCTATGGGAATTTCACGTTTGCATCTTCTTCTCTGAAACCACTGTAGAGATTTTAACCTAAATTTACAGAAATGTTAAGCAGGTGGTCCTTTACCAGTTTTGTTTATTGTGCCGATCGGAAATTCAAAATGGCCACCATGACAAAACTTCGTTTAACATTGAACCCTATGGAAATTTCACATTTTTCGTTTTTTTGTTGGAACAGGTGTACGGATTTCAACCTATCTTCGCAGAAATGTTAGGCAGGTGGACCTATGTCAGAGTTATTAAATTGGTGCCGATCCCAAAATCAACAATGGCGCCAGGGCCGAATAATGTATTCTGATTGGTCAAGTTTTCAAACTTTTGCTTGTCAGAAAATGCAAAGTGTATTGAATTGTTACTTTGAAGAAATGATTGTTCAACAAAAATTTTTCGAGGTGAGCGATTACAGGCTCCATGGAGACTCAGGTTTACAGATCCTTATTATATTCTAAATTCCAGGTGTAAGCGCGCAGGTTATAAACATACCAGCTGAGTTTTGTTCATGTTTCCAAATCATTGGGTTCTCAATAATTGCTTCTTTAAACTATATGTCGCCACGAAAGCAATAAACAAAGGGACCGATCCAGGACTTTGACATACGGGGCAGTGAAGTGAAAGTTGTTGCCAACCGGAGCGATCAGATATTTATAGGGCGTTTTTCCTACACAAATTAAGAAAAATCATTCGATTTTTTTTGCACTTTACCGTAGGAGGGCAAACGTTCCCTAGTCGCCTTCTAGATGAACCTCTGAAACAGATTTGTTTACAATAAAGTTTTTTTGGTTGAACCATTCATTTTTAACTCCATTATACCAAGATAGTAATCACCTTTCAGATTTAAAAATCTTCAACCAGTTTGCAGTTACATTGAAGTAGAATATAGGTAAAAAATCATCATCCACATTTATAAAATAATATACTCACGTGTCTTAAAATTACTTTCAAAGCAGTCATAGCAAGGATAATATACATGTATAAATATAGGCATATTTTGTGGAACTGTTTCCCTTCGACCCATCAACCCCTTAGATTCAATTGATAACTTGAATGGTTGAATAATTTGCTTGTTACTTATCACATTTAAGTTATTTTTATTATGTATAAACTGCTACATGTAGCATAGCAAGTATTCCCATTCCTGGCACGTATATATCAATATAAGTATAGTCAAACAACAACAATAATAATAATAATAATGTACACAAGTACGGAAAGGTCCATCACGATAGGACAAACCTATTTGTGCAGCAAATCCGAGAAAGCCAACACAGAACACGATCAAAAATTGTTACCCAAGAAACAAGAAACGAACAAATTTATACAGAGGATACAGACCAATTGAAATGAAATGAACTTTGGTAGTCCAAGATACCCCAACTTGTATCTTAATTCCTCTAAATGGCCCAAATAAAACATTGTGTAAATTGACTTAAAATAATACTGCTCTTACCTGAATAGTATCAAAAATGTATTACATTTAACAAAACATTAAATACAATTTCTACTTCGGAATCAACATTGCCTTGCTGCTCAACAACATAAAATTAATTTTAGTCAATATTTTGCACATTAGGTCGATCCTTTTTACTTTTTTACACTGGCACAATACTTTGTTTTTTGGGGGGTTTTTGTTTTTTGTTTTTCTGATATAAATGGCATTTTACAATAAATCGGACTGGACGGGTTTTGATTGATATCTTACAATGTAGCTTGAATGCAACGGGTTTATTGTCAACTGTGTTTGGATTTAGAACTGGCTGTCAGAAACAGCGAGTACTTCATCGAGGTCGGTACATCTAGCTGTCTCTAATTTTAGTTGTAATTGTTCGCGTACTTTGTATCGACCTAAAAAACTAAATCTTATGTAAATGGTGTATATATAAAGTTTGGTTGTCACACCACTGTACTAGTTAAGAGGAGGACTGAGTACTTACAAACATGTTTAACCCCACCACATACTTTGCTGTCCCAAGCCAGAAACGTAATCCAGTGGATGTCGTTGTTACTTGTTCTTTATATACTTATTTTGCCGATAGTTGTTAATTTGAATATCACCACATTTTTTGGGAGGGGGGGGGCTTTTGCAGCTTACCTTAGGGTGTGAATATATGTTCATTATTGAAAGCCTTTGAGCAACCTGTAGATGTTTCCAATTTAAAAGGTTCATAGACAATCATACTATGAAATTCTTGAAAGTTTCCTGTTTACAATGGTTTAATAACACCAAGGTCATTACTGTTACCAAATATTTGGAATAGTTTTATCGTTATCATTTGGATTAAGCTACACCCCAAACAAGAACTTGGTTGGTGGTTTGAATAGTACAAATGGATAAAGAGAAACAACTTTTTGCTAGGTGTGGGTAGTCAAAATAAATAAAGAGAGACACTATAATGCAACCAACACTACAAATGAAATATAAACCACTCTATTGATTTTTCAGTTTCACAAAACTTGTTCAAGCATAAAAACAGTCAGGTAGTATATAATAGATCAATAAAACCTTGAATATTGACGACCTATTTTCTCTCCATTAATGCATTTAAAAAACCCAAAATAACACTAGGTAAACAGAGGAAAAAATAACTGTTATGACATGGTAAGTATTCTAAATACTTATGTATAAGTTTAATCATTTATCTGACGACAAAAAAAGTCATGGAATCTGTGAAAATATCTGAAGGAAATTTCTGCAAATAATTTTCCGAATAAATGTTCGTTGTCTGTTTTTGTAGCCATTAAACACATATGGGTGTGACTTGTGGTAACAAAGGGGGTTTTGTGCCTGGCAATGCCGAACACCCGTTAATAGTATTTAAAATTTGTCGAACTGAAATAGGTGTTTTAATCGGCATAAACGTTCCACTGTCATATTGACAACCGACCATTAACTTGAAAGTGTGTTTGTAGGGGTGGGGGTGTTGCTGTGGATTTTTACTACAAAAAAGATTTTGAAATGCTCAATTTTGAATTTTGAAGAAAGAAAATATAAATGACTGGTTAACGGGATATCTTATTTTTATCGAATACCAAAATTATCACTGCATTATACTAGCATATAATTTCTTGAGTTATGGGAACTATCGGTGAATACCAATTAAGCACGACATCGTGTGCTGCTTTTCCAACCACAACAATAATTGATTTATTTGTTTTAAGACAAAGTCAATATAACTCAAGAAAATCAAGTTACTGAAATAATTTCTTTCTCGTGGGGTACTTCATACATCAAAATTTTTAAGCAAACAGAAAGTGTTTGCCGACAGATATGTAAATAACTTATACACATTATATAAGTATTACATCAAATTTCAAAGAATTCTCTGCAAATTTATAAATTTTGGTTTAAGCTGGTTAAAATGGTTTCATCATCATTTAGATAACTTATTTTATACAATAAGTTGCCAAGTTCCATATAAGCTCCACTGTTTATTAATCGCCCAATTAACGCGCCACTGGTAAACTAAATTAGCGACTGGAAAAAACTCCGACTAACTTTGGCAACTGCCAAGCTACAATACAGTTCTCTGTATAGGGAGTACGCTGTTTTTAGAACAAATTTCTAATCATTTCTATCAATACTTGCAAAGATAACTAACCGCAAAATCCATTTTCATTAGGGGACATCCGTAATCGATGGAACTAATTCAAATAACATTAGATCAAGCCACAAAACAACATAAAACCATCACGTTCCAATCAAAAGGCCAAGAAGTTACAAGGCCATCATTGGGTTTGTTGAATTTGCAGAGTATTGGCAAACATGAAATGTATAGTTGCCCGGTGAACCTTACACGAAGGAACTCGATATTACCTAGCCCTAGCCAAATATCAAACCAATGACCTTTACAACTAATGTCAATGAAAGCTGTGTCAAAAAGCATGCTCAACAGATGTAAATTAAAACTTTAAGGTATAAGGAGATCGTTGCGCAATAGATCTGAAAATGGTAAAACCCAACAATACATCTGCAAGCAGAAATTAAGTTTCGCCGACGGAAGGACGAACAAACGTGTGGAAAATGTGACTAAAGTATATTACCAGAGTGAGGTAGAACCAAAATAAATATTATAGATCACCACACTGCACATTAAATGGATTGTCCTTTACCATTTCTGTTGTTCTGGTTTTGATAAACTGAGTATTACCGATTTCTGTCTGCCACTTTGGTGTCTTCGAATTCCCTTTTCAGACATCATATTTTACCATAGATGAAACAACGAACTACATGTACCTTTAAACATATTTCACAAATATTGTTATTTTGTGTACAGTCAGATATAGAGGAAACTTTGAAAAGAATTCAGTCACAGCCGAGTGTAGTTGGTGTCTTTCTCGTTAACAGTGAAGGTAATTATCTAATATTTTACGACTTCATAATGGTATGATGTGGCAGTGGAGCTGTCTGACTATAGACAAGTTGGTTGTCGTCTGCTACAAAGGAGTAGGTTCGCTGAGCTTCAAATTCGACCAAATTTTAATGTATATCAAGCAAATATTGCCACTACTAAATTGGAAACATCAATGTTCTTTCAGCTTTTTTTTCGCATCTCACCCTGCTGCAAAATTTTCAGTATCTTGAAATACTACCTTTTATCTCTCATTAAACATCATAGAATATGAAAACCAGCGATAGTCATATTCTCTTCAGTGCGACATCTATAGAATTATGCGAGACCAAATTAGAATTTCGACAAAACATAGTATCTGCTTTAATAAGACACTATTGTGGAAATTTAATATGAAAATGAAATATGTTAGTCACCCATATTCCCAGAGTATGGCCATAATTCGGACAACAAGGGAGTCATAATGATAAATTATGCTTTATAAATTAGAATTGAAGGCTACATTGAAATAACTGAAGCAAGTTTATTGTTTCTGTTCCACACCTGGCCTGTATTTTGGCACCTTAATTTAAAAATATGAAAATGTTATATTTCCATGAAAATTGTCAATCAAAATCACTTTATGAATGTCATATTGGGCTCAATCAATGCCTTGTGTATAACATTTCATAACGAATATCAATTTATAGTCGTATTTAAGGACCTTAATGCCGAGCGTAATTAAAATATCGGCAAAATGGGAAAATTCTGTCGACACATGAACACCATTTCAGCCAATAGAAACGATACTGGGACTATTAAACACAACAATCTTATCAAACATATGCAGAACCACCCAGAAATGTGACCGACAATTAAAGGTTTGATAGTAGACAGACCAAAAAATCTTTATAGATATGTTTTCGAAAGGCAATATATAGTCCGCAGTTTTATTGACAACAAACATGTCTGCATTTACAAAGAAACATATTTTTAACTGCCTTTAAAAATAAAAAATGGCTAAAAACTAAATTGGCAAAATAAACCTAGGGCTGTAAAAAGATCTAGTATCAGTCTAAGGGTTGATTGCAATTTTTTACTCTTCAACTACTTTTCCTAACAGAATCTTATTCAATAAGACTGTGTTGAGGTGAGAGTTGAAACAGCATAAACTGGTTTCGATAAAGACGTGTATTGTTCTTTTAGGAGATGCAATAGGCCTATATGTATGCAATTAAGATATTAAACATTTGACAAAATGTATATGTGATTATGACAAAAATTGTAAATAATCCAGTTTGTTACGTTACATATCATCCTTGCACTATAACTACACTCATATATAGACAGCTATATTGCATTCTCATTGTGCGTTCGATCACTGGATCAATTATAGTGGTTCTAGGCAATGGCCAGCAACTAGAATAATCGCTTGAATTTCGCATTAAATTTCTTTACTTTTATTCTATGTTACACCGTGTCGTTTAAATGAGCTGTATTCAATTTCGTTCATTTTGGCTTAAGTGCATACATTTTTGCATTGATTTTTACAAATGCGAATATAATTTTGACTTTCAATGTGTGGCGTACCTGATGAAGGTTTAATCCAGAAAAGCGCTTTATACGCAGATGATATTATAATAAATTTTGAAAAAATGTATCCCGCCGTTCTAGTTTTTATTATAATTCCCTCTGTTTGTCGATAGTTCGAAATTTTAATATATTCATAAGACTTTAGTATGAAATTGTTGATATTGAGTTTTTAGTTGGATACTGTTGAATTGTATCTTGAGATCTGACAGGCAACAACTTCCTGTTTTTTATATATTTTTATATAAAAATGGGAAAAAATTGTTCATGTCTAATGAACGCAAACTTTATTAATAACTTTATTAATAAGGTCTCAAACACGATATGCGATGATGAGTTTAATTTTTGATTTGTGGGAACAGGGACGTATATAGGTTATTAAACGTCCATGTTGGATGTGGGAGTGAAGATTTAACATGATTTTTGTGTTTGCAGGTGTTCCAATCCGATCAACCTTAGATAATTCTACTACTCTTCAATATGCAGGAATCATACAGTCATTGACAGTTAAAGCTAAAAATGCGATACACGAAATTGATCCTCAAAACGACTTGACATTCCTGCGAATAAGATCGAAAAAGCACGAGATAATGGTTGCACCAGGTATCACTATAATGAAGCCGATTTATGTTTTTGTTTCATTAATATAGGTAAAACACAAATTATTTGAAAATTTAACAGTAAAGAAAACCTTGAAACAAAACTTCTGATATTGATAAAACTACTCTAACTCTGCAACAGTCATTACTTCAGAAAGGAGTAGGTACGTTAAGCCCCATATTTGGCCCAAATTTTAGATTCTGTGACACAATAATAAGTTGTTGTGAAAATGTTGTTTAAAATCGTTTATTAATAATTCATTACTTTTTCTTGTATACTTTTCGTCATTTCGACAAAACAAAAGCGATTTTTTTTTTGACAAGAATTTTACATTTTCGGTAAAACAACTCACTTTTTTGGTGGTATTTTTTAAAAATAAATATGATCGCACAAAAACATCACGAAGATATTTTAACCAAACATTTTTACTTGATAGATCTTAAATTGTGCAAAATTTGGTTGTGATGTTTTTGTGCGATCTATATTAAAATCGACAAAATAGTATTATATATTGCATCAAATTAATTCATTTCTTAGTATTTTCACATTTAAAGCATTTTCTAAAATTTTCATTTAAAAAAAAATTCTGTTGTATTTTCTTTTTATAGACATTTTTCAATACAAAAAATATAAAATAATAGATATTAGCCAATTTTAATTTTTTAGCCGAATTCTTGGGCCAAAAATGGGCTTTAACGACCATGTTCTTTTGTGGTCAGCAGCACAAACCTGATTATGGAAATGGCTATTTGGTTCCCAAAAACCCTGATTTTTTATGAAGAGTAGCCATTTTGGGGGTCACTGTTGCTGGGATGTCTTCAAATGGTTTAATCCCTTTCGAGAAAGCTTCATTGGACATTCCATTGTAACTGTATATGTGGACACACTATCGTAATTGTATGTTTTCCGAAGACAGATTTTTATGTCCCATTAGTGAGACCTAATGTATTTGAAATAGACAAACAACTGGATATCTTTGAATAGGAACCGCTTAACCTACGATCAATTTTTTGTGGGATTATTTGTTAGAAATTCATGGTCGGTTCAGGCATAACCAATATAATATAGTGTCGCACGCGGTATCTGTTACTAAGTTCATAGTCTGCAACTATAGCTGAGATTCAGTGATATCACATCATCAATTCATTCGTTGATGATGATATAATTTAAGATAGGGCGATTTCAATGTTGATTTGATAAGAATATCATTGTTGAAGTTATTTGCACGAAAGATGCTTATCTGTATTGAGAAGATCATGTCACTTGATACGGATACGAGCATCTGTTGCCACTGTGAAACAAGAACACTAGTTTACAATATAGGAAGCTTGAAATCATTTCGTTTGTTGTGACTATTTGGCTGTTTGGAAAAAAGTATATAAGAAATTTTTACTTTTGTATTTTATCCCTTTCCCTGCCTTAACTGCAAAACGAATGTAACTTGAATCTAGGATATCGTGTTGCAATTTGCTTATAACATAAGGCAGTGGTTTTCGCCTCCAACATTTCACGGGAACATCAGCTATTCAAGAATTATCCATTAAAACTTACAATTTCATTTCATAAACTATTCAACATTGTCTAATAGAACTTTAATACTATCTTTTGTTGGCAGTTGCTATTTTACAAAAATATGAATTGTTTTTGCGAACATCTTGTTTGGTCATCAAGACGACTAAATCTTTATAAGCGATCTGTGTTTATTTCTTCCCTTTGAGAAAGGCGATGACTTTGCCGTCCGGATACTTATACTGAACTTCGAAAGGTTGAACCCTATTTGATGTATTTGATTTCAGTTTTCATACTGATCTGCATGGTATCTTTCTGAGCAAATTGAATGCTTTCTGATATGCCTTCTACAGTATGTTTGAATGTGTTTTTGCATTATTTCCTTTTTTGGTCACGAAGAAATGGAAAGGGTTTTGGTTCAACCCAAAATATGTTTAACATTACTGCATGTTGCTGGTGTATGTCCTAAATTTTGACTCATGCTCTTTTTTCAATTTTGCATAATTTATTAATAATTTGGTATTTGGTCTGTTTTATAACATGTACACTTGAAATTTAATAGGGGCGTTTTACAGATTATAAACCTTGTTAAATGTCTTCAGGAGTTTTCTAAGATATCAGAATTCACCATACTTATTCAATATTAGTATTTTTTAAAACTTGTATGTGTCTAGAATAACATGTGATGTCGTGTCCTTGAAATTTACTATATATCTTTCATTTTTAACATATTTTTTTTCTAATTTGAATTGATATTATTTCTTTGCAGAAAAAGAATTTTATCTGATAGTAATACAGAATCCTGATGCAACGTGAACAACTTAAGGTACCTATGTTGTTACCAAACGTTTGAACGTAACATGTCGTATACAGTAAATGTAAATGTTTTAACTTGACCTTATCCACGGTGTATAATCAAAACGCTTCCTTTCCGAAAAAAAAAACGTTGGAAACGCTTCCTTTCAGAACCGGAGAACGATTCCTTTCCGATCTTGTACACAGACGACAATGACGTTTTGCCATAGGACGGTAAATGTTATTATTTTTACATAATAAAATAAGCTGTTCTTGACTGAACAAGAAGTTGACGGAACAAAACATTTTTAAGAGTTTATAAAATCAAATTTGAAAATATCAGCTAACTATCATACATATAACAAAAAAACTGCAAAAGAACGACGGCACTGGAAGCCATTGACATTTGCACTGAAACACCAACAAAAATACAAGAATGTTGAGACCTCTCCCCATATGTCTATTGATGAATAACAATTCCAGTTCATATACTACATATTCCGTTAAAATATTTCTGAAGAAAATCATTTTGTTTAAGTATAACACAGCGTTTTGGAATGTTTACACAAACGCTTCCTTCCAGAATGAGGAAACGATTCCTTCCGGAATAAGGAAACGTTACCTTCCAGATTAGTGTCCATCAAAACTACATGATACAGTTTCTGCTTACATAACAGTTAGAAGAATACTCAAACATACATACATTTTGAACTTGATTTTGACAGTTCTGTCTGAGATCGCCTAGATATCAAACTTTTTGTGAAAGTAACGTGACGTTAGGGTCGGTAGGTTTGAATTTTTTTAAATTATTCAGCAGCGAAAATAAAATATAAGGGGGTTTCACATACCAACACATACTCGTACATAAGTTGATCTGACTTTTTTAAAGAGAGACCTGCCAATACATACTCGCCTGCATACAAAACAAGTGCTCAAAATCTTTTTTTTTTTTTTTCAAAAGTGGGGTCAAGGCCCCTTATGGACCCGGACCCGCCCCTGGTAAACCTTCTTTTTGTGTTTTACGTCCAAATAACTTCCATCTCGTTTATTTCAGCGGATGTTTTTTTAATCCAGAACATGCATGCATCCAGGAAAGAACAACCCAGTCAGCTGGTGTAAGATAACGTAACAATTGATTATCTATTTACTTATAAATAAAAACTACAACGCTAAATTCCCAGACGTTTCAGTCTTTTCTGCCTTCTTCATTGGAATTCTACATATACTAGAAAAACAATAGTTATAGATATATATCTATTTCCCTCTACCCGATTTTTTAATCGTGGATATCTTTTTCGCAAAAATTTAACTGTGTAAACAGTATTCTCTATTAAATTATATTTCGTGTTTCCGCATTTAAGTGTACACCATGAAAATATCATTTCATAGAGCACACTGGAAAACGCGAAATAACACATACACAGAAAAGGAAGCTTTTCACAAAACTTTATTAGCCAGAAATTACAACTTATGTCCG
>JAULBM010349718.1:0-12203 GCA_032357055.1 Geukensia granosissima | reverse complement strand
ACGGTGCGTTATTGAACTGAATATAAATGACAGTCGGTATTCGCAGAATTAGAAGAAGAAATACATTAAGTTTTAATGCTGAGCTAAGCACGATAAAGACGCAGCAAGTGTTGGAAATCATCAGGGGGTTGTGCCGTCAACACATTCAAAGTATGAAATCCTACGTTATTTGTTGTCTTACACGTGTAACTTGAAAAAACATGCCACTACCTGAACTGAGGTGATAACGGAGGATTATTTCGTTATTAAAAAAATTAGCCGGGCTCACCTACCCCCTACTCAAAGTGTCTCTAGTCAACCTAATTCCAGGCCTGCCCTTGTGATATAAAGAGGTTATAGTATTCCCCCTAAGGTTATTTTTGAAATACAAATAGGTGTGTTTGACACTAATTTTTGTTGTGACATAATTGCTAGGCCGCTGTGTCACATTGTGAATTAATACAAAATTATTAGGAAATGTGACAAGTACTGATTGAATTAATTTGATTTGGGTCAAACATTTGATAATATGCAGGTGATGAGGAAAGGTATGATATTTGTAACAGAAAATGTCCATATAAATTTGTTTTTATTACCAAGCATATTATAGTTTGATTAATCATGGTAAAAAAGTCACAACTACTAATACAAATGCTTGACTATTAAAAAAACAATGTGAATATATGTGATTCTTTTGAATCTCTCCATACATATGTACCTTTAGATGACATTTTTTGCCACCGCTGCTGCTCATATTGGCCATGTACATGGTATACAATATATGCATTATGGATGCATCCATAATTTGTAGGATTTTGAATGCGGGATAAAATGTAGAGATCCTGCCTGTCTTTGCCTACTTTCCAAATAGAAGCTTTATAATAGCCTATTTGGGATGAGGATTTAATAGTGTTCAACCCACCACCAACAAAACCAAAACAAGGAGAAAATGGTTATGGTATAGTGTTGGATCAAGTCAAAACTACAAATTCATATACTTTTTTGTCTAAAACATGCATATCAAACTCAAACAAAGAATTTTTTTCCAAAAAATTAAAATATGATTAAAAATTTCTTTTCTTAATGCTTAAACTTTGTGTTTCACATGCGTCTTGTCCTCATTTCTTGACATACTAAGTAAAAGATTAATATTTATCAATCTTTTAAGGGTGCAAATAATACAGGATGGAAACGCTTACTTCCAGGTTTTATGCAGTGCCAGTTAGCAGGATATATATTTCTCTTTAAACATCAAAGGAGTAAATTGTATAAAATTAAGAAAATTATCTGAATCACATAAATGGCTTGGCTGTTAAAAGCATAAAAGTGATCAATATATTTTAACCATTTACATTTGTTCGCCAAGCTACCACTGCACCTTTTTTAACAAGTCTCATGACGTCTGCAGTCTCTTTCACCAAATTCTAGCTCCACCTCGTTTTAAGTATAAAAATATGAAATTTTAATTAATATTTATCTGTGTCCATTTCATATCGGTATTGGAAATCAGTTATGTATCATATGGTTTTTTTGATATGGTTTTGAATTACTTTATACTGGTAACTTTTAACTTTTAACAAAATTAGAAGATTTTTCTTCCTTAAGGGCATTTTGTATGTTAAATGAGTAAATATGACATTATATTATAACTCATTTTACCATTTATTGCATTATGAAAATTTAATAGGGGTGGATTTTAATCTGTAAACTTTTAAAGTGACATCTGCAATTTTATAATAGTACTGACAATATTAATTTTAAATTGGTGTTGGCGGCCCAGTGTTTATAAGTAAACTCTGAATCTTTACCAAATTGAAAAAAACTCCAATTATTCCTAATGAAATGGTTTAGATTCATGATATCTGATCACAGACTCCGTTGTAGCTGGAGACACAGCTACAGGTCTGGGATAAAATCTAGAGGAGATGGGGTGCTGAGTCATAGACATTTTATGAAATAACATTCATATTTCTTTGTGGATACTAATAACTGTCAACCTATTTACAAATCTACTTACTCTTTATTTCTGTCTAGGGTGATATTTCAAGATAAAAGTATAAGAGTTGAACACAAATTCAAGTAATGAAAATTGTTGACAAATAAAACAAAAATCAACACATGATCATAATTAAAAAATGTGATCGTTCAGAAAACCCGTACAAAATTACTTCAAAAAGTCTTAAGTCTGGTTAAATATTCTTTTCGCTCCAAATGGGGTATCCAGTCTCACATAAACAACAACAGACTACTAAGTCAATATTCCGGCATATGTGGAGGAACATTCGAGCAGCAGGGAATTTCACCTACTGGATTCGCGTCAAAAATGACTTAAATTCCGTCCTAATAACTCCAATTGCTGACATATAATGCTTTCTTTGCTACTGGGGAAGTTACTCGTTGAGGCAATAACCACATATTTGTATCAGAATTTGTAAAAATGTCGAGACGTCATGGACTGTTTCCATAGACTCCAATGTAACCACATGACATTTTTGCCCGTAGTCACGTAACCGAAAATGTAAATATCGGAATCTGAACGAAACGCAAAGAAACCCTGAAATGGTCTATTATCTTATTAGAAAAATAAATTGTAAAATACTGATGTGATACTTAACTTTTGGCTGAATGTATATTATAATATATTACATTAACAACAAAAGTGGATGAAAATTCACGAAAAACTTTTTATTTTAGGTATAAATTGTTAAATTATATAGTGGGGAATGAAGGAAGATATACAAGAGTCCATTAATATGATAATCATAATTGAAGTAATATATATATATATATACATGTATTAATAAAATCGCACTGCATTACAACTATTAGATATTTTTCCTAAAAATTTCTTAATTCACAACTACATGGGTTGAACGTCAAAATTATTTAGGAGTGATAAAATGATTCAGCCCCAAAAAAATCATATGCCTGATAAAGCTCTATCGTAGAGCGAAAATTTGCATTTAATTTTTAATTTTTTTGTATTTTAACATCACACATATTATCTCTAGACCTGTATACATGTATTAATATATATAGTTATAAAGGTGAAATTTGGGTTTTTGTTTTTTAATATTTTATTTCATCTTCAGATTTAATGCAAACATCAATCTTTTTGTTTATTTTATCAATGTGCGTCACACTGTTTTTTTTTTCTCTTGGTAAATATTATGGATTTTGCGAAAAATAGCAATAGTTTATTTTTTTATATATAAGAACATCTGAAATCTAGTTCTGAGGTGTAAAGACTAACACTCACACAATTTCGTATGAGCGCCAATATTAAAAGTGAATGATAACTTGAGTTAAAAATATCCGAAAGAGTCTGTAAACTGGGTAATTTGAATATTGTGAAGATGAATTTTAAATACTGTGAAGATAAATTTTAAATATTGTGAAGATGAATTTTGAATATTGTGAAAATGAATTTCCTTTTTTTAATGCAATGTCTTTCTCTAAAAAGTTGTAGGTCATTTTTAAAAAAATTTCGTTAAATTTAATTATAAATATTTTGCACATCTCTGAATAGAAAATCAATTTTTATTGATAATGTCATCTAAAAACTAGCCGAAGCAGCCACGCTGCACATCCCCGCGCTTCTCTGGTGTTTCATGTTATAAAAAGAAATAAGTAGAAGTTAGTTTTTTCAGAATAAGGAAATATACCACTATATATTTGTGTTTATGGAAAGGTAATTGATATCCCCTGCCAATTTTAATTTTCTTACCATGGTTAAACCATGGTTAACCATGGTCAACCATAGTCTTATGACTGCATGTATGGTTGACCATGGTTTGACAAATTTGTTAAATGGCCGACCATGGTTAACCATGGCCGATTCAGGCAACAACCATGGTCATCATTACCATGGTCAACCATGCTTGTTACCATGGTCAACCATGCTTCAACCATGCTTGTTACCATGGTCAACAATGCTTGTTACCATGGATAACCATGCTGAAGAATGTTTCCAAATGATGATTCCTAAATACTAACTAAAACCTGAATATAAAAAAATGACACAGCATGGCATCTGGCAAAAAATCTGGGACACTAGTGGTCACTGTAAAAGAAATGAAAATACAATAATTTTAATTTTTTATTTTGCAGTTGTTTTATTGTACTGTTCGTGTATTTTTTCAAACTTTTAGTTTTTATTCTTTTGCAGTTGATATTTTTTTTGTACTGCTTGTACTTTCTTAGTTATATCACTTTTGGTAGCTTTCGGGTATTTCTTAGCTACAATCGACACCATTGTCTCATATAACCTTCCATCAAATTTTGGCTTTGGGGTGCATGAACTGTTGGATGGCTGGCCACTGACACTATGTGCTATTATATAGTCCGTGCTGAAAAGTTGCAGAAGGATATTGTGTACACATGTGAAGAGACTGTCAACATGACTGACAGAATCTTCTAATTCTGAATAGGATTTTCCATTGTAAAGGCTTTTAATAGACTCTGACTGTGTTATGACAGTAGATGTCACAGGTAACAGAGGTGATGAGTCGGAGGCATTTGGATTTTTTCCAGACTGTTGCTTCTCTAAAACTTCTATGCGATCTCTTAGAGATCTGTATTTCCTCTGAAGGTCTTTGAACTCTTTTCTTGACACATAATCCCTGAAATAAAACAACTTTTCTTTAACCATTGTATCACACACAATTTTGGTCTTCAGAGAAATTGTTCAGTTTAAATGAATGGCTGCATATGTGAACAAAAGGTTCAAAAGATATTGCAAGGATGTAGCACTGCTCCACATCTAGCAGCAGCAATAAATACTGCTTAAACAGGTGCTAGGGGCTGTCTTGAGCTGCTATGAGGTACATGTATGGGTTTTTGTTCATTGTTGAAGGCCTCATCCTGGCCGCATGGTAACTTCAAGATGACGATCAATGCAATAAAAGCATTGTTCCATTGCTAAACTTACATTTTACATGTATATAGTTTGAGTTGTTGTATCATTTGCCTTTATTCAATATCCTTTTTATTTTTAAACATTTAAAGGTAATATATATAGTATACACATATACATCAACAGAGCTGTGAAACATTCCTCGACACAAGTGAAATTTTCAGACTAAATAAAATTTGAGATACTTTGCTAAATGATGTTTTTGCCCCTTAATTGTTTGGTAACCGTAGGAGCTACGAAAAAAATATGAAAACTACAATTAATCATTAAATCTCTATGTAGTAAAACTTATATTTGCAACAGATAAACATATCGCAAGGGATGCACAATGATATCTAATTAGTATCTAAAGATGCAACTGCACATCCAGTATCATTGACCAACCATAAATGATTACAGCTAGATTGACCTCATCAGAAACTTAAACATAAATCACTGGACCATGACTAAAGGGTCAGGTCAGCTAAAAATCACCATCGAAACCGGTTGGTACATTAGTTATGAAAGCTTGCTGCTAAAAACTTACCTTAACAGAAACTTTTAACATGAATCACTGGAGCATGACTGAGGGGACAGGATTAAAAAATCACCATGGAAATCAGTTTGTATATCAGCTATACAACTGCATACCTAATATCATTGACTAACATACCTATGTCTCGCCTCCTGCGATTTTCGTCGTGGTTGAGACTATTAGTTAAGTTTTGAGTATAAAATATAGCCACTTACTCTTTTTGGTTTTCTGGACCACATACTTTTTGATCCCCAGAAGAGTCACTAGCATTTCTGTAATTAAAATATAAAATACACTTAAATATCTTTTAGCCAAAAACAAACATACAAAAGTTTACATAAAAATCCATCATCATGTAAACTGCATTTTTTAATTTTCAACTAACTGAACTGGAACCTGCACCATTTGTCAGAGAGACCTATTTAATCTACATGCATCGCATGTTGTTGAATGTATCTAAACATTGATTGCAAAATTTCTACATTATTTCAGTGTAGAAATTAGATACTTGCCTAGTGAAAATTGAACGGCTGCACAAAGCGCGCATGATACGACCGCAGCAGAATTCCTCGTTGTCATTTAAATAGTATGATAACGAAGTTATTTTCAGTCCTGAATGAAGATGAGTTGGCAAGAAAAATTAACAATCTGGATTAAACAGATGAGAAAAATTAATAAAATAAGCCATACGAGATGAAATTTAGAATGAACAGCAAAAGCGTTCCAGAGAGGAACTGGTCAAGCTAGGTGAGTGCCTTTGAAAATTATCTTTAGGCCAATCCAAAATGGTAAGATATGAAGCAGAAGCTTCAAAATTGATGCGGAAAGAGCAGTTTATAATGTTTTTCATCCTTTTTGTATATTTTTAGGAGCGAGCGGGAATATATTTTATTAAAATATGTAGGAAAATTGATGAAAATTTCTTAAAATGTGATAAAAAATAAAGCCAGTAAAGTTTTTTTTGAACTTTTGAATCTATTATTTTAGGAGCGAGTGAATCCAAAGAACTAGTAATTAATTTGGAGTGGCCAATTTATATTGTTTTAAAGACCCAAAATTTTTAGATCACCTGGATTGGTGTGCCCAACCTAGGTGAGCTATAGTCATCACTTTGTGTCCGTCGACTTCACCATTGTACAACATAATTTACTCCTATTAAAACATGCCCATATCGTTCTGATCAGATAATCAATTTGGCCACTAAGGCCAAAAATGCATTTATATTGGTCGATTTTCTTTTGACCAACTCCCTGCAACTACTACTTAGGAAAACCGAACCAAACTATACAAGATCAATGTATAGAAGCTAACCAAAGACTATTCTGGCATTTTGTTTGGATCTGTCAAAAACATGGCCACCAGCACAAGACGTAGTTTATGATTAGAACCTGGTATCATATTGGCAAACATTTTAATCGTTACCTCCTCTACAAATACTAAGTGAATGCAAACTGAACCAAACTTTACAGGAATAAAATAAGGCAAAAGAGAAAAGAAACTGTGTTTAATAAAATAAATGAAGAACCAATATTATGGTGGCATTACTTCAATCTTCAATTCTCAATAAAATGTGTGAAGGTTAAAAACCTCATTTAAGACCCATATTCTTTCTATATCAAACTTACGAACTGTGCTTTTCTTTTACAGAAGGTGGTGGAATGACGTATGGTGCTGTTTGCTTCTTTTTCATAGGAGATTCATGCTCATCCATTGTAGGTATAGTTGCTGTAACATTTTTTTTAACAGTAGAGCTGGCATGGCTGGCACCACTGTAAAGTGTAAAAAATACTATTTAAAAAGAGTTGGACCCATAAAACTCCTAAAAGATTGAAATATCGAACAGTGGCCTATTAATGTATGCTTCTTTTTTTTTACAAACTTCAAATTGGTTATCTCATTTTAAGTGTGAACATTTTCAAAATAAGACCCCATGAAATAACAAGATATACTGAAGTTACATAGTAAATTAAACTCATGTAGATGTGTAAGGCCAAAAAATAGTATGTGTGTTTACTGTAACCCTACCGTCCCTATCTTTTTGCCCCTGACCCTAACACTTTTTAATCACAGAAATTTATAACTTCGGAAATTTATTGTTCTATTTAGTGAAGCAGTCTAAATTTAGTGAGGGAATCTTCTTTCATATTGGTTACTTGGTTAATACAAGCCACCATCTAGTTAAAAAATATGCTATTTAAAACAGTTAAATGCAATACATGTCATATAAGAACTAAAAAAATATTGCACTTAATAGTGTAAAAAAAAACAAACAAAAAAAGACCTACCTACCCTATTTTTTAGTAAACTCACATATTTTTTTGTTTGGCCTAAATAAAGTCTAAACATTTGGATAACCAGAAACAAAGGTGTTAAAAGGCTAATGAAGAACAAAAACCAAAATGATCTAAAGGGCAAAAAAAACTTTTTCAGCTACTAGCCCGAACACCCAAACTCTGGATTTTTCTTTAGCAAAACGCAAGCCCGAACCAATTATTCACTAGCCCAAATGAATTTGTACTTAGTCAAAGGCATAGGGCTTGTGGCTGAAGGCACAGACTGAAATCAGCCGAGGGCAGCATTTTGTACAAGGGAGATACTCCTTAGTTTTACAATTTCCAGTTTTCAAAGTAATACTATTTTCCGGGCAAGCACCAAAGTATTGGATGACTGGGCTGATGGCGTAAAGAATTTATTATTTATTATTCATCTTCAATATTATTGAACATTCATCAGTAAAGAGAGAAGTTAATGTCGACCCTTGTGTTCAATAGAAATGTACCAACATCTGTTTTGAATATTCATCAATGCTTCAAGATATTTAGCCCTTAAGCTTAAATAACTTTTAATAAAGAAAGAAAGTGAATAATAATTTCCCTTTAACAAAGAAAATTAATTTTTAGATAAAAATCATGTTTATTGTGGCTTACTGTTACAGTTTAGGAACTTACATGAAAGCATCCAAACAATCTGCATCAAATGGGTTAGAAGGTGCAGGTCTCTTCCTTGGGCTTGTCCTGTCAAAAAAACCCATATAAACTGCATTCTATAAACTTAATCAATTTAAATTCATAATTAAATTAAAATAAAGCGAGAACAGGAAATATACACAATGACGGAAAATTTCAATTACAATTCAATCAATCACCACACCTTGCAACCAACAGACCAACATACAAAATAGAAAAAATACAAACATAAATTGAGGTGCTTCTCGAGCGCAGCATGTCGACAACAGAAAACTACAAACAAATTTGTTTCTAGTACTTGCTTGACACAATAATTTGTTTGACACAGTAAAAGGTTTGACAACATAACAGATGAAAAACGAAAAAAATTATGTACCCTTCAACATGGCGTTTTTGCGGTCATAATTAAAAACTGACAAACATAAAAACCTATTAGGAACATGGGATAGCCGGACTTGGTCCAGGCACTAGCAAAAACTAGTGGTATGGTTGAACTGGTGTACTCTAATGGAAAAATATGTTGTTTTAACGTAAAATTTCAATTCTCGAATATGTATACCAAATATAATTATTTAGGGTTTTTATGAAGCCTAACTAGATTATCTTATTGTAGGATAAGGCAAACATCAGTGTTTTTTAAACGAGCTAATTTACACATTCTTGCATGTCAGATGGGCAGAGCAGAAGGGCCTTGAACCCTTTATTTTGGGCTAGAATAAATTCTTGATAAAAAAAACCCTACATATGGATGACAACAGCTGAAGTAAAGGAACTTTACACTGATGGTTGTTTTTTATCTTGAAAGTTGAAGAGAGGATCTCCCCCTTTGGCAAGGGTGGGAGTTGAGTATACCAACCTCCTTTGCTTGGAGAGAAGTTTTTCTGTTAATTGTTTTTGAGCCTCATGCTGTAATCCATCTGCTGCAAAATAACAATTTTTTTTAATAATAAACACATAAACACCTGCTTGTACTGCCTTGCTATATTAAATGTCATGGTGCAAAATTCACTTAAGTAATAATTTTTGTAAGAAACAGAAATACAAATGCCACCTAAAAATTCTTGTCAGAAAAGCAAAATTCTGAATTCGCACAAATTGATAGCTACTCAAATTTGAAGCATGATACAACTGCATCATGACAATATTGAAACACTGAACAGATAATATAATTATAAAAATTTAACATAAAAAAAAACTTTAAAAAATTGAAAAAAAAAATCAAATTGCAGCTAAGAAAAATTGCAGCTAAGAAAAGGCAAATGTGATAGGCCTTTTAACCCTTTTAAACTATGTCTAAAATGCAAAATTTTGTGAACATCATGTTAATTGCTTATTCTAATCTACAGTAGAACTTTGAGATAATAAAGGTTCCTTCATTGTCCATTACGTCGCGTGCAGCAACAAATGGTGACTTTTGACGTCATTTAGGCAATTTTTATTGTAAAAAGTGAGAAACAGAATCAAACACCTCTGAAAAAATACAAGACCGAAAAATCTCAGAACCCTCGGGTAAGATTTCGATTGTTCTCTGACTCGGCCAAACCTCGTCAGAGACCAGAAATCTTACCATCGGGTGTCTTGAGATTTTTCTATCTTGTACTTCCAGTGGTGTTAGATTCTATATGTCTCGAACTGCAATAACTTGAACACCATGGATATCTCGAACTCTTCTTGTATTCCCTTTACTCAGATATAAACAGAATTTGACCCCTAAACTCAAACACTCCTGTTTCTCGAACTGTTTTCACCGGTCCCTTTGGTGTTTGAGATACCTTTGTTTCACTGTATATGAATTGAACCTACTTGAAGGACTTTGTTTTTCTTTCTTTTTTGGTGTACTTTGTCTTTTCTTTTCTGTTGTACTCTCAATGTTCCCAACTTTGCCTAGTGAATCACTACTTGTTTCTGGAAAAAAGAATCAAATGCATCTAAAGAAAACATGTATTACCTATTTGAGCTTGATACATGGTTTTTGTGTTAACATTCTATTCAATTACAGTCTTTTGTAGAAGTGACAAGTCAATATGAGTTTTTATGGACCTACATTGTAAGAGTTCAATATTGACTGAAGCTGCAGGCTGAGGTCAATATTGAACTCTTAGGTCCATAAAAACTCATATTGACTAATACAAAAGACTGTAATTGTTTTATTATATAGAAATTCAAAGAGAAAGTCAATATTGATTTTAATTGATTTTAATAAAATCATTATGACGTCATATACATTTTGTATAATGTGAAGGAAAGTGAAAGTGAAAGCAAGTCAATATTGTTTTTAATCATACAATATCAAAATTAACACACTGTCATACAATGTATGACAGCTTTTCATCAAATGAATATTTTCAAATAAAGTAACTATGTAATAATAAATCTAACTGATCAACAATATCCAATAAAACGATTCACAATAAATTCCAAACAGATTAATTTTCTGTGTACTAAATAAAGAATAAGAAAATAATAAAATTTGTAAGGTTCCCCGGAACCTGGTGTCTTGCCTGCTATAAGTTTGTCAACTGACAGGAGGTGAGACACCTGGTTCCGTGGAACCTTACAAATTTCGTTAATTCCTAGTAAATTGAAATAAATATAGCAAAGTATGTTAAAACAAATGATCATTGATGTCAGTGAAACATAAAATGTAGGTCACAGTGACCCATTTGGTACCTGAAACTTGCTTTCTCATTGAAATCTATCTGTATACAAAATTGTATGATCCTATGTACATGTATAAAATTGCCAAAGATATTAAATAAGATGTAAATTTTAACATGAATTAATGAAGGGCAAAATGTAGGTCAAAGTGACCAAATTTGTACATGTACCTGATACTAGCTCCCTCATTGAAATACATATGTATACAAGAATACATGATTCTATGTATAACAGTACCAAAGATATTAAATAAAATGTAAATGAAGAATTCCATTTTTTTTCACTTTTGCTCCCCTTCGGGCCCCTAATGTTTCTCGATAACGGTAAACGATAAGTCAAATCAGTTAACATACTCCAGATTCTGAATTTCTTTAGCAATAAAATGAAACAAACCACATCAAAATCGGATAAAATTTAATGGACAGGCCTCAGCATGTAAATATTAGAAAACACCCCAAATTTACCCCTTTTGGCACCTTATTCTAACATGTATGAGGCCCAAGACTTTGTAGAGTGACAAGTTACCCATGCTAAAATTTCATGATGATTCGTCAAATAGAACTTATAGTTTTGGTGTCTACAGACGCCTACATCTGCAACATACCATAATACGACCGCAAAATTTTTTGCGGTCATATAAAAAACATATACATTGTAGTATAGTAACAGCTGAAGTAAAGGAACTTTACATTGATGGCTGTTTTTTATCTTGAAAGTTGAAGTGACAAATAATTGTTTTACTATCAACACTTACTGAAGGATTCTTCGTACATATCAGCATCCTCTGAATCATATTCATATTCAACAGGCAATAATCCATCCTCTTCCAATGACTTTAGATAACCTTTCTTTTCTGAAAATTCATTTTAAAGTTGCATCTTAACACATGGCGTTTTAGAAATTTTAATTTTGATATGTATCAGCAGCAATTTCCATTCAAAGACAGTTGGGGGTCAATTGCAATATTTTTACGGTGTGTTTGATTGATTGACCACGGTGGGTTTGACTCATACATCATAAAAAATGTTCTATGTTCATATTGAACTTTTTTTTATATACTTAGTTTCAATTATTGTTGACAAAATTACCTTTATGAGACTATAGCAGTCTTTCATATACAAGGATGTAAGATAGGTGAATTCTACCCGAGGGGTCACATTTTCAGTCAGAC
>JAULBM010349707.1:0-12203 GCA_032357055.1 Geukensia granosissima | reverse complement strand
CTGTTACTGACTTACAATAAAATCAATAGATAAAGACAGATTTGTATTATTCAATACAAAGAAAACCAAAATAATAACAGAAATAATACTTAATGAGATTATTCGTTGTAAACGTTTAGTTCAAAACTTTTTTCTTCGATTTTTTTATCACTTCAGATGAATTACAAGAATGTGAAAATAACCATAAACATATATCAAAATCAAACACTGTCAAATAAAAAATTTTGAATCAAATGTATGAACTATAAAATCACTGCCAAATAAAAACTTAAATCAACCGATGCATTATAAAATCACTGCCAAATAAAAACTTAAATCAACCGATGCACTATTAAACCACAGCCAAATAAAAACTTAAATCAACCGATGCATTTTAAAATCACTGCCAAATAAAAACTTAAACCAACCGATGCATTATAAAATCACTGCCAAATAAGAACTTCAATCAACCGATGCATTATAAAATCACTGCCAAATAAAAACTTTAATCAACCGATGCACTATAAAACCACAGCCAAATAAAAACTTAAATCAACCGATGCATTATAAAATCACTGCCAAATAAAAACTAATGAATCCAATGTATGATCTATAAAATCACTGCCAAATAAAAACTTAAATAAACCGATGCACTATAAAATCACTGCCAAATAAAAACTTGTGAATCAAACGAATGAACTTTAAAGCATCACATTCCTCATCGTATTGTGAATGCGAAAAAGACTTTATATGCAACAAAGGTTAAATGGAAATTGTTATGGCAGAAGAAAGACAAAACCGCGGCCAACAGAACGAAACAAACACGGACTAGTACACGAGGCGAGCACTTTAAAACTAGAGTACCGCAAACCCTTTAAAATGATGATTTTGTGAGAAAGTGAAATAAAGCCGAATAGCCAGAAAAAAGGGTATAAGTCCATAGACAGGGAAATCTCGAGTACATCAACAAAATGGAAGATAAATCATAATGTACATATAAAACTAAAAACGAATACAGCTTTGAACAATTCGGACCCAACCAAAAACCGGAGACGACCTCGGAGGTGCACGAGGTTTATGTCTTACAAATAAACTTATATCATTTTGATGCACTGTATGATTTTTTTGTCAATTGACAGCTTTTTAGCAATGCTCGAAGTCCAAATGTTTGACATCCGGTTAAGAACAATGAAAATTAATTAGCACAAGCAACATAACAAGAACAATCTAAAGCAACGTGTATTTCAATCTAAGCTAAGTGTTGAATATGCATCAGAAGGAAATGCCTTAGGAAATAAGAGTGATTTTTTATCACTTTTGAACGGAAAATTCAAAGCATTTATGTAATGAGTCATGCCAGGATAAAATTCTGGCTACTGGCCTTCGAAAAACAGCCGCCGCCATGCTAGTTTTGGATCCGGTTTCATAGAAAAATAAGTGTATAAGTTCAATGTGTTTTCTGTTCTGAGCAAGGAAGAAAGAAACAATTTACATGCAACTGTCCTAAATATTAAGTCAATTTGATATTATCAATCTGTCTTTGTATCATGGTGTAATAATTGCTGAATTAAGAGAAGTTGCGATGTAGGATCTGTCATAAAGTACATAAGCCAGACATGGAAATAATGTTGAAATTGGTAAAATGGGTAAAACGATAAATATAGCAAATCTAAAAACAAAAATAAAGACAAAAACATCAGAACAAACAACACAGAAAAATCCTTGAAATCAGATGAACTCGCACTGAAGGCGAAAACCCTATAAAGAAAGCCCCATTTTTGTCCATTAAAAAAAATTCAACAAAACTCATGTTAATGTAAGTATGGGATATACACGCTAGTGTTTTTATAACATATGTATTAAATCCAAGACATAGATTTAAAAACCACTATAACTCGGATTAATATAGACAAAACGAGCAGATGTTTGATGAAAATGATATACAGAAATAGTTCCTTCATCAAGTTATGTGTGTCAAGAAATGTATGAAAGAAAAGATGTGGATTGTGTCTGTCTTGCATATATTCCATGTTCTTTCTCTTAAATATTAAATATTTTCTTTCCTATAGCTTTTTGGATTGGTGGTACAGACAGCATCAAAGAGGGTGTCTGGAGGTGGTCAACAAGTGGCAAAGAGTTTGGTTATACAGATTGGCACAGACGAACTATTTACGAACCTAACAATGCAGATGGTGATGAACACTGTGCTTCCATCGATGATGACTTGTCCTATGAATGGAATGACGATAAGTGTTGGCGACATTATAAATGTATATGTGAAAAAATGTATGTTTGTTTTCCACTCATTTTAATATAAATATACTTTGAAACACAGCATAGTGTAAAAAGTGTTACTAAACTTAAATCTGAAAAATAAAGCCAAAACAAATATTAATAGCAGTAAAGAAAAACAAATGGAAGAGAATTTTTTTACTTTTAGGGGAATCAAGTCTATTACAACTTTATAAATAGAGTCAATTAAGAATATTGTTTTCTTAAAAAGAGGAGATGCAAAATGCTAAAGAGTTTCTTTATAAAAACCAATATTTAAAAGAGTCTAATAAGTTTGATATCTTATTCTCCCTTTCCAGGTACACTTCCCTTTGAGTGTTTTTCAGGAAAATGGAAAACAAACTGAAACATCGAATGCGACTCTTATTTCAAATAAACAGACTTTGTCTGCTATGTTATCATGACAAGTGCCACTAGTGGAGCAGGAGGTGATAACCCTTCGGAGCATCTGAACTCAACCTAGTTTTTGTAGGTTTCGTGTTACTCTAACATATTTTTCAACGCTGTCAATCTTGGCAATATTTCAAACAATTAATAACAATATCCAAGTCGTTGCATCTTGTTCACGCTGGATTTGAAATGTTTTATTCTTTTTTTATTTGAAGCTTTAATTCCTTATACAATTTATTTCTTGTTTTATGTTGTTGTTTGTCTACAGTAAGTGATCGCTGACAAACAATTTAACAGGTTTTATTATCAACTTACTAACATTATTTGATTTCTCTGACCGATTGTTTTAAATTCCCCACATTGTATTTTATTGATTTTTACGGCGGAAGTCTTTGTCAATGATTGAAGGTACTAGGGTGACCCATAGATCATGTTTTTTTTCTTATTTTTTTATATTTAGAATTGGCTGCAACGAAATCTCTGGGGATTACTTTTTTGTCTTCAGATGAATAATATTTATTTATATTTGTCTAAATGTTGCGTATCATAAACCGATGAATATCGACCAAACAAACAGCGCTGCTTTGATTTTAAAATGGTTTATAGCGTATAAATTTAATATTCTTTTACTGGCTGACTGGTACAAATCTTCATAGCATTTGGTTGTTGTTAAAGACAATATGACGTTTGTAATCAATAAAGTCACGTGCTTTTTCTTTTTGCACGTTTCATGTATGAAATAAAGGACAAATGACGTAGACCTTGTGTGAAATGTTTTGAAATTTGACATTTTCAGGTCGAGAATTAAATATTTTATAACGTTACAGAGAAATGTATACAGATAATAAGTTTTTTATACTGATTTTTTCACGGCAAATATTCAGTTCGACCGTGTGGCAAGCTACATGTTTAGAAGCTTGACAAAATGGCTCACTGAATATTTTATCTGTCGGATTGAAGTTAATCTGAATTAGCGATTAAGGATTCCACAACGGATGTTACGCCCAAGACAGGGGATGCTTACCCTTTTAAAGAGCACCTGATCCCACTCCTGTTTTATAAAGAAGATCATGGATTCCAAGCCTTTGTTCATTTTGCTTTCATTTTATCTTTTAGTTTGTTTTAAATGAACCTGTTTTAATAAGCAAAACTGGTCATATACTGTGAAACTGTTGCGTTGAAAATGTGGATGCGATTTTTTTATATTGCGTCACTGGTAACAAACGTATACATGAAGTTTCTCAGTTTTAGGGGAGATAACTTTTCTGACTCAACGGAGAAATTCTAATTTAATAATAACACAAAACGGGAACCCCCTTTTTGTTTAGATTGTTGAGTAAAAGCAGAAAAAAATTATTTTTCAAATGATGATTTCGGAAGCAAATTAATGGTGCCGGTTTCGTTGCAGGCTTTGTGGTAATAGAGTGCACAAAACAACTCCCACATTTTCGCATGTAGAAATTTATCCAAAATAAAGTGCGCCAGATTCCCTTGCATAGCATAAGAAATGAAAACAAATATGGCTTTACACATAAGTTGCTGAACTGTACAACAGAAATATATATTATATTCCCTCAATATATAAGGTCAAGGTCAGGTATAGATCCAGAGACTGAAAATATCATGTAATGTAATTTTTAAGGAATATAAACCTTTTGATTAACATGATCGTCTTCCTGTTTTGATAAATCTTCTAAAAATAACAGAATAAAGTTGCCAAACATTTCTGAAATAGCAGATCTTCTTGTATAATGAGCCATTAAAACTTGCATCAGTAAATTACATAGAAAATTATATTATTTTCTCAGTTTGATGGTCATATTTGGGGCTTTTCTAACATGATTGATATAGGTTTTTTTAAAAATTGTTTCAGATAAATTGTACTTTTTGAAACAATATATTTGCTTTTTTACTGTTACTGGCATTGTGTAGTATTGAAATTCTGGAATTCTACAAACAAACTATACTGGGTATATGTTCTTGGCTGTTTGAATAATTAATATATAATTGTATTTCTATATTTAAATTTGAATGCCACTGCATATACTCATGTATATATTAAAGAAACTAAATGTCAAAGAGACTAAAAAACTTACATTTCAACTACATATGTAATATTATATATATTAGTCTCAGTGTATGCATGTAACCAAACAAGAAGTTATGTGTTTGTAAACCCAGATATCACACATATGTAGGGAGTTATATTAAGCAGTGTATATAACTGTGATCTGAACTGACGATCATAGTGCATGCACAAACATGTGAACATTTACACATTTTAGTACTAACACTACACCATGTTTTATGGAAATTAAATTGATTTTTATCCTGCAATTAAATGTCATTTAAATAAAGAAACCCAAGTATATTTTGTTTAATTGTTACCTTTTACTGTGATTGGAAATTAGTTTTACTTTTAACTGTATTTTCACAAATGCTTCTGATTTTAAAGTTTAATATCTTTAGATATATTAACACCTTTAGTTAGTTAAACTTTCACTGCGCTAACAAAAAAGGGGGGGAAGATGAAACTTCCTAATAGTAAGTGATATTCTTACATTCTCTGCCACCACAAAAACGGCCGGGGAAAGTATTCGGATGATCGACCAAGAGGTCAAGTGCTTCTAAACGGGAAACGGATTACATAAACTCTCATCCAATGTCGGCTGACTATAATGGAAACGTTGTTCTGCGTTAGTAGAAATGGCACGCTCAATTCTGTCCAAGATGACTATTCGTCTAAATTTCCCGCATATACCCAAACAATGGTCCGATTTTTTTATCTTGGGCGATTAGTTTTCCTGACATAAGGGCTGTCACTCCTTCTCTTAATCCACTGTTAAACTTGTTCTCATCATGAACATAGTTAAAATAATATCTAATGTAATAAAAATTAAACCCAAGGCAGGTTTTAGTATTAATCAATTAAGTAAGTTACATCAAATGTATATTTTCATCGTTTAAAAATTCAAATGTGTCGGCCATTCATGGGTGGACCAAGGGTTGAATTGAGTGGACGTAAAATACACAATGTAGGTTTTCATCACAAATTTCTGAATAATGCAATTTTATTTTATTTTATATTTAGCAGATTAATCCTTGAAGTTTGTTAATAAAACATGTCGATTAAAATGTAAGTTGTTGAATTGAACCGAAAGTGTATCTCAGTCGTAGTAACCTGCAGATTTTGCACGAAAATTTCTTACTGCGCAATAAATGATTGTTCCAGTTCAATGAGTATTTAAACTAATCAAACATAGCTTTTGTGAATTTTATCTTGAATAATTGTTGATATAGTTACATATTACATGTATTATTCATTGGTATAGCTGCGAGGGGATCCGTATTGACATATACTTAAGTATTCCTTAGTTAAGGCAGTACTTCAGATGCTTTATGAATACCACTAAGATTTTATCCATAACTAGGGAAATCCTTAGGAAAATCTTAGTCAATTGAACCCCCTATATCTCAATGAAAGTAAAAGACAGTTCATGATGCTTGTGGCCTATTATGTTGAATTTGATGGGGACTACAAAGGTAAGAGTGTTTATGAATATGGGCCATGGTCTAGAATATAAGCAACATTCAAATAAATATAAAACTAGGAGGTGTGGCATGATTGTAAATATATATTATCAATATCCAATGCATTTTTGTCCAATTAACTTAAAAATATGACATTAAAATTCATTCAAACAAATTATTACTTCTCCCATGGACATTAGACATTTGAATCTAATTTAAGAGCAAATGTTATAAATAATGACTTGACTTTCGGCATAAATGGTACAATTATAAATAAATAACTGGCACTTTAAAAAAATGAAATGTTTCAAAATGCATATCAATGACTAAGAGAAAAGGTGCAACTCATAACTGCCTTTGAAACACCGTATTTACATAATATGCGAAAGCTATTGTTTCCCGTTACTAAAACGTTAGTATCGAATTGAATACCTGTTATAAATAATGATAAGAATTACTTGATGCCGTTGGCAAGACGACATCATGGTTTTTGGTTGTTTGATAGTTTTAAAAAATCATATGTTTCAACATACCTGCCAGGACTTTCCGTGACTTGCATTCCACTTTCAACAGTCTTAACATCAAAAGGTCGCCCGAGAGTTCTTGATCAGCTGTTCGAGGTCGGTGTATATTTTTGTTTTTACAAGCCTCTATCCGATAAAACGTCACCAATTAACTAATCAATGTTCAAGATTTCAATCTCGTGACGTCGTAAAATAGTGTGTATCTAAATGCTAACGTCTGATGTTGGAACGGCCCGTAAAGCACAAGAAATCACCTTAACCTACCCGCGTATGCGTTTTCGGTCTCTCACATGGGTATTCTACATTGGACTTCATTTAGTCTTAATTGATTAATCGATAAGAAACAGAATCACAGAACTGATGAATTTATATACTTCTAGCAACCTACAACCAAGAACTAAGACACGTTTTGTTTTATTCTTTCTTTTTTAGGTTGGTTTAAAGAAGACATGTCGTATAAATTACAATCAATGTTGAGAGCTGAACATTACCTGTCAAGACAGTATATTACCTCACGGTTACTTATCATTATCAAATAAAACTGAAAATATGACAGTAATTAGCACAATGTTTGAAGATATTATTTGTTTTAAAGTTATTTCTTTTAAGTTTCTACCTCATAAATTAACTTTCTGTTTTCCCATGCTTACTTTAATTATGGATGTAAATAAGGTTTGGGATTTGAGAAAATATTTTAGTTAATGAAACGATATAAAATAATCAAAAGATTTTTGTTTAATGGGGTTAACAACTATCTATATTCTTCACAATGCCGGTTTAGAAATAGTATAGAAATCCAGAGTACCCGGAGGTTGCCATCGACCTTATGTAGAAAACGGATAAACTTTTGGATTAAGAACTTTCTGTCAGAAACAGAGGGTACATTTTGGAAATCGAGATATAAAAATACGAAATGTGGCATGATTGTACACGAGACAGCCACCCACTAAATGGCAGTAGAAGTTAAACGTGTACAGGCCCCATTATGGCCTTCCAAAATAAACCAGAGTCCAAACAATAACGGAAGCCTTAAAAGAGCCGAAATACAAAATGTGAAAGTATACAAAAACACGACAATCGACTTAATGAAATGCAAAAATGGTGAATATATAACAATAAATGACTAATAAAACAACGACTGGACAACAGATTCCTGGCTTGGGACAGTCACATTAGTATGTGGCGGAGTTAAACCCGTTGGTGGGCGCTCAAACTATCCCCCTAACCTAGGACAGTGGTCTGACAAAAAAACACTACAAAGAACCGCTGAAATTGATTTAACACTTGAAATCGAATACTGGAAACCAATAACAAATATAATTAAAACTAAATACAGGATACAACAAAAGTATCGACCTCAAAAGTGTACTCGCAGTTGCTGTCTGCTAGTTAAATATTCAAAAAGCAACCGATAAGGAAACCAAGTTGTGTACTGCTTTATCCAACAAATACACATTAATTATTCTGCAAAACAACACATGAAAATATCGCTAAACGCAAAGAAAGTCCTAAAATTATGATAACGTCTCACATCAAAACAAACATGTCAACCAAATAATCATAATATCAGTACTTGTTTTGCGTATAACTCATATTATTCGAGAAGGAGACTTTTGCAGAATTTTAACTTTACGAGCGGTACAGTAGTTTTCGACAATTAGGTATCACTGTGTATAGCTCTATTTATTCAAAACAAAAGCAACCTTAAATTACAATATTGAATAACCGAAACGCGCCATTTTTGCATATTTGAACGCGTAAAACCGACAAAATTCTATCAAAGACGAACTTGGGTAGGGCTGGGTGGTGTATGCACAACACAAAATTTACCTGGCTAAGATTGCCCTTGTGAGCTAGAAATACTACTGAATAAATCCTGCATTCATTATTCCTTATGTAATATTCTACTCTGGCAATAGCTAAACTGCAGAAATAAAATTCATCTCTCCTCAAAACACAACCACCATCTTCAACTGCCTGTTTAAATCTAACACACCTTTATAGCCTGTCTGACCACTTTAAAAATAAATATACCTGTAAGAATGGTTATACCAGTTACCACTGGGTATTTAAATAGCCAAATTTAAACAGCATCTAGGCGGGAAATTTAAATCTGTACTTATGTCAAACCTTTTATCAATATGTGTAGTTATCAGTATAACTTTCTTCGTTGCGATGGGCTATACACTGTACCGTCCACTAGGGGGGCCACTCTTACAAAATTTTAATTTTGAATCAGACTCAGGATTTCGGAAATAAGATTTGAAAATTTTGAAGTAATCAAAAATATTTGCGTTATCAACGAGAGGACTTTGTCATGCTGGTGTTCATTACGATTGTTACTTAAAGAGCTTAAAAAGCTCACTTACTGGTTAAAAATTTTTTTACCGAGCTTGTTTAATGTTATTGTCACGAAACTAAATTAATTAGCTCCAGGTTTCTGTTTAGTGTTAATCTTTTTGTCTTCTGTTCCTCTTCTTGGCCATGTCTATCGGTTTGCGATTATCCAATGCCTTTATATTATCTCCTAATTTGTTGTAAAATTTTAAGAGATATAGCTATAGTTGTATGCTGTTGTGTTAAATATAAAAAAAATGCATGGTTGGCGTAAACCCAACGAAAAACATTTGTGAATAAGGGTTTATATCTGCGCAAATATCTCGTTAAAGACTAAATGCCTATTTGATTTAAAGGTTATCATTGTGTGACACAGTCACATATTTTGAAGCGAAGTTCCGGAAATTTGTTGATGTTTGAAATAAATTTAATCTAATCAGATTTCAATACTACCGTTTCTCTACATAATCTTAGTGTGAAAAAAACAATTTATATTAGATCTGTCTCAATTATTACTAATGAAATAAAGTAGGTTGTGACCTAGATTTCAACTTATTTCAGCTACCATTAGAAGATTTATTTTCATTGCTCGTGTCTTAAACAACTTGATCCTAATACTTTACATACAAGTTTCATTTGTGGATATGTCTTTCCTCGGATTCGTTTTGATAAACGAATAATTGACTTTCATTTTTATTAGGTTAGACACGAACCATTTGACCAAAGAAGAGAGAGGCTCGAATACTTTTTTTATATTTGCCGAAGACACGAGGCAATGTTTCCAGTTAAATATTTGTAAATTACTAAAACATATTTTATTGCAAAACCAACATCGGCAGATCATTTCGTAAAATTAAGTAAACTTTTGTAAAAAAAAAAATCGTGATTCCACCGCCTGTCTTTTAAGTTCTGCTAGTCATAGTGATCAATGATTAGAAAAAAGGAGAAACACCGTAACATATGAAAATCTTAATTAATTAATTAAGAAAGTGTGATATAGTGCAATAACGACTAACTGTTTCTGATATAGATTCGAGATAAGAAATACAACACGAAAGGCGTGTAGAAAAGTAATTCGAATACCAAATGGACGGACGAAAATTGTTACGTCAACAGACGTACAAGACCATGATCAACATAACGAAACAGCCTGTAGGACAGAGGATGAATACTGCGGACTTAGAATCTAAATCCGTGTCAGGTTCTTTACCTCCTACTGTTCCCTATAAAAAGGCCAAATTAATACTATTAGGCCGGATAAACCTACTCGCAGAGGCGTTTGGATAAATTATTGTCCAGAGCAATGCAAATTTGTTTTTTATTTCCGGGGACATGAGGACTTTATTATTTACTGTCTAGAATGCCCGAGGTAATATTTCTGTGTTGGATAGGGCAAGCTTCTGGTTAAAAGTTTTGCATCACTTCACGTCAAAAATACAAAAAAACACTATTCGTCAAAAATATAATAAAAAGGATAAGACTGCAAATATTTCACCGAAAAATTGGCTTAGAACTGTTCATACTCGATTCAAATACAAAAGCAAAACTGTTTGCAATTTAACTCACAGCAGTCATCAGAAAAGAAAAGTACCATGGTGGAAAATTGCAATGAACGTGTTGTTGCACGTTAGTATTGTTCTGTATGCCCTGATATTAATAAATGCTTGACAACGTCAGTGCAAGCTCCAAATACAACTTCTGATCAATGCCCATAAAGGCCTTTACAATACATTTACGATGTGGCCTAGCGTTGCTGGGAAAGTCTTCTTAAATTAGCAAAGTTATCGATACGAGAATATCGTCAACGTAACGCTCGCAGCTGCAACTGCGCACTTTTACTAAAAATGATCACCACTAAAATCATTATAGACCCCTCCTCCATTCCGATCGTTATCCACGACACTAACGTCATTTTAGCGCTCCACAAATAATGTCCATCACAAATCTTGAGGTAGAATCTAGACTGTTCGAAAAGCAGTAGAACATTGTGCTGTCCAATCTTTTTAGCGTTGACAAGGGTAACAAACTTCACAGGATACTTTAACTTCAATCTGAAGAAATTGACGATTACCAATACATCAAGTCTGGTCCGATACGTTATCATCAGCTGCATTCCTTAATTCTCACTGAAGAGCACGAGCAGTATGATTGTGGTTTCTTAATGAGATATTTGTGATCAAGTTGTTCTTACGTTGTGTTGCTGCTATGGGTTGTACTGATCTTTACGTGTCTGTCACAGAATTCGTTAGATTGAAGCAACTAGTGGCTACTACAAACGCACCAGCAACTCTATTTATTGAGAGTATAGACAGTAACATCGTAAGAGCTCGGTATATTTTATGGCCCCGAAGAGAACGTCTCCTTTCCACGATTTTTAACTCTCTGTTATACTGTCATTCAAAATCAAACATTTCAAAACATGTCAAACTGACTAATTAAGACATAGAACTTTTCAAACACACCGAATGATAAACATTTATACGTCTGGTTGATTTTGTGTTGAACTTCCTTTTTTCATGCATATCATTTGTTTTTAAGTTACAGCGTTTTAGATATTGCTGAGAGTTACAAGGTAATCAATTTATACACAAACCTATCACGAAAAGATAATATTTTTAGCAGTAGATATAAATGGGGGCGGGGGTTGAAAACAGTATCGATCCAGCCGATATTTGCATATTAAGGCAGATTTTATACAGTAATTCATAATACATAATAAGATCCAAAATCAGATCAAACAATGAAAGACAAAATCAGAGTCAACTTAAAAATTCAACTAATGAAGCCTTTGTCTTTTTAGAAAAAAGTAAATTGTTTTCCTTTTACCATGTACTTTAAGGTAGGCAATTCAATTCCTCACCTTTTGGGCATTATAAATACCATGAGGGGCGTATGAACATGTTGTTAGGCTTTTATATTGTTTGAACCAATGCCTGAGTAAATTCGAGATAAAAACGGTTTTTTGATTGAAATATATAATAACCGCATCTGCTTCCTGTTCAAAAGACAAACTTAGCCTCGACAAGAAAAAGTTCAATATTTCATATCATTTTACTCAATTAATATACTAGTCAAAAAAGAAACGTTACATCGGTTTTTATATATATTTTTTAAAATCGCGTATCATTAATTTTTTATATATATAAACAT
>JAULBM010349696.1:0-12204 GCA_032357055.1 Geukensia granosissima | reverse complement strand
ATTTTCAAGCTTTATAAAATTATTTGTGCGTTTCTGCCTTTGTATTTATTTTTAATCAAAAGAAAGAATTATCCCACAGTTAAAGGTTTATGTTTTTCGCTATGAAATAACGTTTTACGTACTATTATCTGCCCCTGAATTTCTCTTCAGAGATTTAACATTGAGGGTTGACCATCTTCGTTTTGGGCGGGAGCGCTTAATTTTGACCTAGATAAGGTAATTTTTTTTTAAATCGCACATTTCTTTTTTCTGACCTTTTCTTGCGATTCATATAAGAAGAATCACTCTTAAATTTCCATCCAGGTGCGCCTGAAACATTTTTTTTTAAGTATAATTACTTAATTATTATGCAGCTTTGACAATGTGTACTCCCTCTCTCTTGCTAGCGCGTGCAAAGAGGCACTTCCGGCAAACAAATGGCTCACTTTACAATGTAAAATCCCCGTAGAGTATTTAAAACTCGGTGCTTCTTAAAATACATCGCGATTGCGAAAAAGTATTATTGCAACTTACTAGCACTTTTTTCGATCTACAAAATAAACGCGATTTTATAAGAATAAGGCAGACAATTTTTCTTTTATAACGTTTGTACCCGTTCCAACAAACTCTGACATATGGTATAATCATATTATTTACATTATTAAAAACGTGCATTAATTTCTGAATTTACAGCGATTAGTGATCAAATATTGAAAATATGGATATTGTTTTTGTAAAAGTTTACCAGTATCAGATAAAATGTTGTTTGGAATGGTCACTAATTTGTGAAAGATAACAATATAAAGATAAATTGTCAATATAGGGAGTTTATTGTTGCCAGATACTGATATACAAGTGACAAGATAAAATTTGCACATTTTAAATCAAAATACATGGTGTTCAGTTCATTCAACTTTTAATTTTTTTGTATTGCATTTTATTGTTTCATTAAATAAAAGGTACATCTAACCTTTACACTTAACTTCCTTTTTTAATCACGAATTTCATCTAAGTTTATTTTCAGGTTTGTAAATATGGTTGTTTTCAACAGTTTCCTCTTAAATCTAATCTAAGCTGGAGAGAAAAACATGTAAATCAGTTTATAAAAGTCACGCTGGTTTAAATGTTAATTTAATTTCCTTGTTAACTTCTGGAAGTACAGTTGTCACCAAAATACATGACATAATTCTTAATATGTCATGGTAAAGTGATAACAGAAAATCTATTAAAATTAAAAATATTCATGTTTCTTAACAAACCAATCGAAAAATTGAAAACTACAAGTGTTAAATTGTTATTATCAAGAAAATTAGATTTAGTCAAATGCAACAGAAAGATAAGAAAGCTGACAACGTGGTACCAGGATATTACAAAACAGATTCATGGGGAAAATAAAACAAGGGAAGTAGCAGTAATGTAAAAAATCCTTTAGGCATGCACCATAATTTTCACATAGAAGAATATTCAGAATATAAAAAGTGGGTCTCCAAGAGGGTACTGGTCACAAGGTTGCATTTAAGCATGACCTCTTGTTACTTTTAGGCTAATGATACAGGTTACCAAAGGTTGAAACTTGTTCATCAAATAATTTGAATGTTGCCGTTCACTTTAAATCTTAAGATAGGTGGCAAGGTCTCCTCCCATACCCCTAAAAGTTGCAGGTCCCGGAGCCTCAAAAGTAATATACTGCAAAAGTATTTCAATTTTTCATGGATTTATTTTTCTGTATATCTTCGTAGGTTCTATTTTTCATGAATACCTTTTATTTTTATGAAATGTCTAGGTAAATTTTGTCATTTGGAATGTACATATTTTCGCAGAAGAATTAAGACCCCGAAGATAGTAAAAATCAATACACAGCGAATATTACTACTTTTACATTAGTTATTTTTAGTGTAATCCGACAGAGAAAAGAGTGTTTAAATAAATTTTATATTCCAAAATAAGGTACGAGTATTGAAATTTACATGTGTTAAAGTTTACATAATAATTTTACAAAAAACAAAAAAATTCACACAGGTGTAAGTGCTTGAGGTAAGCATAGTATTTTAGAAGAAAGAAAAAAGCACAGGCATATGGCAGCTAAACCACAACCTGACTTTTAATAGGAAATGAAAACATGCATGAAATTCACATCAGATTTTGCACATTTTACCTTTGTCAGATGTAACCAAACTTACTAAATCTCCTATTTTATATTAGGTGATATAATCCATGTTGCCTTTCAAAATTATACTTGATGACCCCATCTCTAACCAAGTTGGTCACCCCAGCTGTACCTAATCTGAGACAGGGCACTATGGGAAATCGCAAGATTGGCTTTTATATTAAAAAACAGAAAGAGCAAATATAAATCAGCTAGACAAGATCATTGGCAAATAGGTCAGTGTAACCTTGAATGAATATATGGGTCCATTTAATTTTTTTCTCTAATTTTTTTATTTACCCTTTTTAATTATTATCCTTAAAACCAAAATTATGATAAAGGGAAATTGCAAACAGCAAATATGGTCATTCAAATAAGTCTCTAGTAATATTCTCATTTTTGCTGCAGATATATGTATTGCTTGGTTTTGAGAATTAGGCCATTGAGCAATTTAGATTGTATATGTTATTCCAATGGTACTCTTGCATGACAAGTTTACTAATTAACTTTTCAATACTTATCATTAATTCATGACCAGATAAATTGATGGGCAGGCAGACGAAACTAATGCCACCAATGTCACCAGTGTCATGACAGCATCAAAATATAGGTCATTGTAATCCAATTACTTTGCTCAAGAATGCTACTTTTCATCAGATGTAATTATCTTGCCCTCTTGATCAAAACTGAATGGAAGGCAGGTCATTTGTAACATTTATGACAGACCAAAATGAAATAAAAACAAATTAAACTTATCTATATATATATAACCATAATTGGCCATCTCATATTTATGCCTTGTTGTCTGCTGTGTCTGTCCACTGAGTTTTGTCTTCATAACTTTTAATCTAGCCATTGGATCCATTTGATATTTTGAAATTATGATCCAGAACTTGACATACAGGTTGAGATTAAAGTTGGGGATATAGAATCACTTTTAGACCAAATGTGGTTTTCCTTTTATTATCCTGGCACTTTAGTTCAGATATATTGTCTGTTCTACTTTTCTTGTGACTGAAACTTGTCCTTCATATTTTGCTCCCTGGCCTAAAACAAGATGGCTACCACAACCAAACTTAGTTTTACATAGGAAATTCACAGGAAAAATATCAACATATGTTTTTCAATGTTTATAAACACATGTAAAACGTATGTATAGTACCACATATGAAAAATGGATGTTTTTCAACATACATTTTACGGATGGTTAACACACATAAAAACAGGCATTTTATGGATGTTTTTCATACTGAATAAGTCCTGGTAATTTCATAAAAAATTAAAGGGCTGCTGTTTAATATAAGTTTGTGTTTTAAAGCAGATGTTAAATGGATGTTTTTCATGTGTACAACATCCGTCATGAACATATGTAAAATGTTTGTTTATCATGAGTAAAACATGTGATATTGTTCATTTGTTTTTATGTATGGTACTATACGACTGTTTTGAAGAAACGGATGCATGTAAAACAGCTGTTGCTATATTTCCTGTTTACTGATCCACTTGCAATCAAACTTTCTTAGAATGGTTCTTTGGTGGTCTTCTTCTTGTCTAGCATTCCCCCTGTAACCAAGATAGCTGTCGTTAATAAAAAAGAAAATAAATATCTTCTTTTATGTAACAAATGTTTCAATTGTTACCTAAATCTTAAATGGTCCTTAGATGGTCTTCTACCAAAATTATTTCCTGCATTCTCCCTTACCAACCAAGATGGCTTTCACAGTCAGACTAGGTTTAGCTAAGCACCCTATAGGAAAGTTTGTTGCAAAGTTCTTCTTCCAAAATAATGTTCTGCGTCATTTCCTGCCAACTAAGTTGCCTGCCACAGTTGTAAAATAGTATTCTAAGGGAAATTCACTTTCAAATCTTCTGGTATGAAACTACTTAGGCAGTTGTCCTCTACCAAAATTTTGTTCAAAATTCCCACCTGGTGAGAACCAGTGGGGAGTCCCTGTCAGGTAAGGGATAAAGGCTCCTGGGACCCTCCGGTTGTCATTTTTGTCTTGCCTGCGACAATGAAGTTGTGAAAGTGAGACATGGGTATTACTTTCCAACGGCAGCGGCGTTAATATCTATGAAAGTATAAATGCTAGGATGACCAAAGTTAGTGTGCAAATAGTTTGTGATATGAAATAATCGACCAACCACAAGACATTGGTCCTTGACCTACTTTGCATAGTTCAGTGACTCTTAAACTCAAGCGTCAAGTTTTCATGCCTAGGTCAGTTTCTCAGTAACTATATATAATAGGTCAGCAATATTGGTTATACTTATACATTATTAGGAGTACATGTCAGTCTGCCAAATGTCTTTTGTCCTTGACCTCATTTTAACAGTCAATTGACTAGGGTCAAGTTTTCATGCTTAGGTCTATTTCTCATTTACAATAAGTGGTAGTTCAACAAGATTGGGTTTGCTTTTTGATTATTAGGAGTACATGTCAGTCTGCCATATGTCTTTTGTCCTTTGTCCATTCACTAGGATCAAGTTTTCATGCTTAGGCCTATTTTTCATTACTATAAGTAGTAGGTCAACAATATTAGGTGTGCTTAATGATTATTAGGAGACATGTCAGTCTGACACATGCCTTTTGTCCTTGACTTCATTTTCACAGTCCATTGACTAGGGTCATGTTTTGATGCTTTGGTCTTATCAACAATATTTGGTGTGCTTATTGATTATTAGGAGTACATGTCAGTCTACCTGTAGTTGTCGTTGTTTTATTAGACATTTATTGTTATATGTTCTCCATTTTTGCATTAGATTAGGTTGATCGTTGTGTTTTATGTTTAGTTTCATATTTTGAATTTGGGGGAATTGTACAGCTTCAATTATGGTATTGACTTTGGTTCATTGTTGAAGGCCATAATGGAACCTGTAGAAGTTTAAATTCTACTGTCCTTTGGTAGGTGGCTGTCTCGTGGAAAATCTCCGATTTTTATACTTTACATATCTAATGTCCTTGACCTCATTTTCATGATCCATTGACTAGGGTCAAGATTTATGCTAAGGACTGTAAGTGGTTGGTCAACAGTATTAGATCTGCTTATTGGTTGTACAATGACAGTCTGCCATATATTTTATGTCCTTGACCTCATTTTCATGGTTCATAGATTTCAGTCATGTACCATAACTGATCTACAATAACTCTCCTTCTTTATCCTGTTTTCCATTTCTGACTATTGATTTGTTTTATTTAAATGTCCTTGTGGTATTACATATACTTGCTGAATATTTAGATAGAAAATTATTGTCTCCACACGTTTATAGGATCAAAGCCGCATATGCAGGCGAGACATTTTTGTGTCAGCAGTTGTTCTCAATAAGAGCTTTCAGGTGTATATTTACATGAATATTCTCTGTTTTTTACCATTTTCAAGATAAAATTGGTAAAAACTGGGCAAAGCTCCATTTTTGCATGATTTAGGAATTTTTGTATTGCCTGTGACTTTTAGTCTCAAAAGCGAGACATAGGTGTTACCCCCCCTGACCCCCAGGAGCAGCGTAAACTTTGTTGTAAGCTTTATATCTCTGATACTCTTTGACCCAGGTAAACCAAATTTGGTATGCGGGTAGTTCATGATATGAACTTGCCTACCAGTTATATGTCATTTGACCACCTCATTTTTACGGTTCAATAACTTTGTAAAAAAAAATTGAAAATCTTTGACAAGTTTTTACATTCAAGTCCATTTCTCAATGGCTGTAGTTAGTTTCTTGGTGAGTACTTGCCAGTCTGTCATATATAATCTCAGCTTTACCTCATTTTCATGGTTAAATGACTGCAAATTTTTTATACTAAAGTCCTTTTCTCAACAACTGTCTTAATTAGACTTATTATATTCAGTTTGTAGTTAGATCTTGGTGGATACTTGTCAGGCTTTTATATGCCATTTGACCATGACCTCATTTTCATGGATAAGTGACTTTGTAAATTTTGCAACAAGTTTTCACATTCAAGTCTACACAGCAAAATGTGCCTTGAATAAAATTCGCATAAAAATTGACACGAATTTCGTGCGAAAAGCACAGCATGTATTTCCTGCGAAATATTATTCATAATATTCATGTCATTTTCGTGCCAAATTTGCACGAAATTTTTTTCGTATCTTTTATCTCGTGTAGAATTTTCCAACATTTTTTTAATGTGAAATTAATTATTTGCATGAAATATCATGTTCTAAAAACATGAATTTGATGCAAAAAATTTTCGCATCAAATTCACATCAAAATATTTACGTGTTAAAATGATACAAAAAAATTCACATGGATTCGTGCGTATTTTTCATGTCAAAATGACATGAACAAATTTTCACACGAAATTCATATGTAATTTGTGTAAAAATGATACGAAAAATTTTACGCATGAAAATCATGCCTGGCACATTTTGCTGTGTATTTGTCAACAACTGTAGGAGCTAGGTCCACCATGTTAGATTTTGCTTAGTCTTGCCAGTCTGCTATATGACTTATTTGAGTGATATTGTAATATTTTCTCACTCAATTTCATTACTCAAAAACTGTTATACCTAGACACACCATATTTGGTCTGTAGTTATAACTGAATGGTTGCTTGCCTGCCTGCTATATTTCACTTGACCTTGACCATGGCCTCATTTTCACGGTCATCTTTTTATTTTGCCTTGATCCATATTTGTTAGTCAGCAATTCCAATTTTCAGGTGAGATATTTCTGTTTCCACACTTGTTCTGATTTTGATTGGGGGTTTTCCAAATTATGCCTTATGAATAATGCAACAAAAGTAACTAACACCAGTTTTGAGGATAATGTAGGTCAAAATGATTACTGAACTGTACTGTGTCAAGCACATTACTTTGTCCAGTAAAATACTGTGTCCACACTTACCCAAAGGTTCATTTGTATACATTTTACATATCAACATGCTGTAGTCCTATCATGCTGCATGATAATGAAACCCCCTCAGTTACAGTATGTCTATTACAGCTTTTGTTTACTTTGATTTGACCTTTGACATTGATACAAGGGAGCGCTGGTAAACATGTTTAACCCCACCACATATGCATCATGTGCCTCTTCCAAGTCAGGAGTCAAGGTCATTGGTTTGTCTTTGTGATATATGTTGATTTTTTTTTATTCATATGACCACCTTGGTACCACCTTGGTGGTGTAATGGTTAGGGTGCTTGCCTCAAGTGCTGAAGGTCATGGGTTTGATCCCTGGCCGTGTCAAACCAAAGACATTACACCTGGTATTTTCTGCTTCTCCGCTAAGCACACAGCATTAAGGAGTAAGAGGAAAGACTGTTCTTTCCAGAGTCAGAATAATGTGTTTGGGTTAAGCGGCATGTCGTGCTGCTGACTTGCTTTTGTGTAATAGCAGGATAAAAATCCTGCTCAGTTTGTCCATCTAGCACAAAGCAGGATTCATTCCTCATCATTCATAATATGCTCTCTGCTTTCATATCAAGTGTGTATGTTGAAGAAATAATGTGCTTCTATGGTTGAAGTTAATTGTAGAAAATTTAAAAAATGACTTAAATACCCATTGAAATTTTTCATTTCTACCAAGCGACATATTTCAGTTACAATATTTGTGGTGTAAGGGAGGTAATTCTGTAAACCAAAAATTGCATAGTTTTTATTGGGAGCAGCATATTATAACCAGAAGGTAGTGCATCAAAAATGTTGAAGCTTTTTAGGGTTGGCTCATACAGAACCAGTCACAAATTGTATTGGTTTGGCATTCTTTATGATAAAAAAATATATAAAAAAGCCCCAGCAGAATGCTTGTTAACCAAAGACACTAGAGAGGCAATTGCATTGAGGTTACCTGGAGATTTTTTAGAAAATTGGACATCCTTATTTTACCCTAATTTTTCTCAGAGATAGGCAATGTGAACCTGTATATCAAAGGAGCTGGAATTGAAAATGGCTATATATATACAATACTTTCAGATGAGAAAGAAAATTATAATCAGCTTGGAAATTTATTATTTACATTATTATTGATCATCAGTATACCCTCCCCCATTATGGAATTATCAGAGGAATTGATTTTATACTTTGAATTCTTTCCTTAGCTTTGTTTCAGCTAGTGACATGTAATGTTAATGTATCTAGCTAAATGATTCACCACTTAGTAAGCAGCATTAAGAAGTAGGAGTAAAGACTGCCCAGAGTAAAGAGTAATTTGTCTGGGTAAATTAGCATGTCTTCCTGCCGTCTCTTGCTTTCATGAAATTGCATGTTAAATATCTGGTTCTGTGTGTTTGTCTAATACAAAGCCAGTTTCATTCCTCAACACTCATTCATTTGCTGAATATGCATGAAATATTTGCTGCTAGTAACATTTAAAGCAAATTTCGAATATTTTTTTTTAGGTTTTAGTACTGTGTAAAGTAAATAAAAGGTATATACATAAAATAATACTGCTCTTACCTGAATATTATCAAAATGTACATGTAACAAAATATTTAATACAAAGACAAAACCTATTACCACAATTCCTGACTTGGGACAGGCACATGAGACATGTGGTGGGGTTAAACTAGTTTAGTGGGATCCCAACCCTTTCCTTACAAGCAATCAAAGAGAAAACAAAAAAAGCAGCAACAGTAAACCTTGAATCAAATTCCTTGTCACTCATTTTAGTTGAGTACAAGTAACAAGTAGAACACATTTGTTTTCTGTGATCAATACAGATTCCCATGAGCCACAACGCATGCCATAGTTAGCATCTATAATTTTTAATTTAATTTCGAAACAATTATTTGTGACTTTTCCTTGAAGAAAATAAAAAATACAAGGATTCTTTAATTTTTGTTACAAAGAGCTAAAAAGTCTCTATTCTTGTTGTTATCAATACAGACTCCATGAAGTCTCTACATACCCCATCTTAGTTTTTGTTATCTTCTCTCAGAAGCCTCTACACACGCTATAAATTTCTACATTTTTGTTATCTTCACATGTCATTAGTCTCTGGCTTCTAGCCGGGTGACATGTAGACCACTCTCTGTTGTTTTGTATATGCCCACATGTCATTAGTCTCTATAATTTGTCCTTAGCAGGGTGACATTTATGGACCACTCTCTGTTGTTTTGTGTATGCCCATATGTCATTAGTCTCTATAATTTGTCCCTAGCAGGGTGACATTTATGGACCACTCTCTGTTGTTTTGTGTATGCCCACATGTCATTAGTCTCTATAATTTGTCCCTAGCAGGGTGACATTTAGGGACCACTCTCTCTTGTTTTGTGTATGCCCACATGTCATTCATCTCTATAATTTGTCCCTAGCAGGGTGACATTTATGGACCACTCTCTGTTGTTTTGTGTATGCCTCATCCATGTCACACTTTCTAATTAAATACTACTCTAAAACTGCTGTACAGCCTCATAGATTCTTAATTGATGGGAAGTGTTGCACTTCCTATTTAACTTTTCCTAAAATCAATATTTAATATTTTGCTGCAATATTATAAAATTTGTGTAAAAAAGGTGTACCATAGCAGATAAAAAAGGTGTACCATTTCATATCTGCTATCAATCATTCACAGATTCTTTATCAATAGGTAAAGTAAAGCTCTTTATATCTTTATACCAAATTTAAAGTGTAAATTCTTACTGTAAATGCTGAAAGAAGGAATTGGTGGTGTAATGGTTACTGTGCTTGCCTCAATTGCAGAGGTCATGAGGTCTATCCCCAGTATGGTCTAACCAAAGACATTAAAATTGGTATTAGTTGCTTCTGAACTAAGCACAAAGCATTTAGAAGTAAGAGCAAAGACAGCCTAAGAGTCAGAATAATCTCTCTGCGTCAAGTGGCATTGCCTCCTGTGGACTGTTGTTTTCATGAGCTAGCATGTTGGAAATAAGTTCATGTAGTACAAAGCTATGAAATCATTCATCAACAATATTTGTATGCCTTCATCCTGAATATGCATGAAATATTTGCCTTTGTACATTAAGCAAGTTTTGATAATTTTTTATGGGCAAAACAGGCTCTCAGGAGCCTCTAAACATGCCATCAGTCTTTAGCCCTATAATTTCTTATGCAGTTTTTGTGTGCAAAATATTATTAAAAACTTGTTCATTATCAAAATGCTATACTTGTAATCTCTGCAGTGGCTGTGACAATTTAGTCTTTGTATAGCCTCTTTCTATATCCACAAAAGACTTACTGGTACTGACTTTTGTAGGATTAAATGTCCTATTTAAAAGTTACAAAGTTTTTTTTCATACATTTTGATTACAGTTAGAAAAAGTCCTGTTTGATAGGCTTTTTCCTGAATGCTTACATGTTTATACAAGTGTCAATCATAGATTTTGAAATTATTAGGACAAATACACAGATTGGAAGAAAACCACCATTGAAAAAATCTTAACGTAAAAATTTTATTTACAGGGCACAGATAGTTTGACTGAGCATGCCACAGACCTGCAGGATAATGATGTGTCCACTCCTGGACCAAGTGGTGATGTCGGCTTGTCTCTGATCAGTGATGAAACATTGGATACATTTGATATGGACCAATCAACAAGCAGCACCACTGATCCAGCTACCAGTACACAACAAACAACAATGGGAGATAACCCAAAAACAGAACACATGAATCAGGGTGACAATTCATCTGTGGAAACAGTAAAAGTCAGGCGAGGGTTAAGATCTGCTACAAATAAACCACAGTCTTCTTATCCTAAACCAGTCAGGTAAAATTTATTCTTCATTTATCGTCAGCATTTAATGTGTAATGGGACATTCTGATTGATTGATTGATTGTTGTTTAACATCCAGTGGCAAATATTTCATGCATATTCAGGACGAAAACAAGTTAAACAATAAATTAATAAGTAGATTTTGGGAGAGGGACCGGTAAGGGAGGGACTTTTAGATTGCCACTGGAAAGGGGCGGAAATATTAACCTTGTAACTGGCCGCCCTACTGACCACTTAACATGAGCTGTTACAAGGGGTCTTTAATGTGCTTAAGACGTGGCATTTCCTAAACACTAGGCGTCTTTAAAGTCTGCCTCTTGACAGATTGTGAATTTATACATCCGCCCACAATCAGGGATGCCCCTTTTAGAGGACTAGTTCCTCCAGGACGGAGATACCTGCTGCCTATTCTTTCCCCAGCACAACCTTCGAGAAGGGGAGTTCAAATATTTATACATCCCGCACGAGGTAACGGTCGCCAATTTAGCAGGGGTTGTACCTGCAGGCGGAAAAACCGAAAGAATTACTTCCATACCCCCGGGGGGGGGGGGTCATCCATTGAAAGTGGTACAGCTACTCCCTGAACCTGCATCAGAGCCTACCTCGTCTACCTAAACTACTCCCGTCAAAAGGAAAGGTATAGTAGGGAAGATGGGTTAGGTTATTTTTTAACTTACAGGTTCCAAGACGACACTAGACAGTACCAGTGGAAGATCGCCAGCATCGTCTACGTCTTCGTCAGGTAAGTCTACCCTTGAGGAGACTGTCCTTTCCTTTTACAGGAACGACACTGGCCGATCGACGAGACCACCCATTTCCCCACATGAAGCTCTGCAGGCAGATCCGTGACCAGCTGGCATACACGTGGAAGACCATCATCCAAGAGAAGGCTGTCGACAAACTCCTGCAGCGGGAAGCCAGGCGCCAGAAGGTTCCAGTATCAGAGGTGGTGGTTCTAGACGTGTACGCTCTCAGTCCGTAAGCAAAAGCCATGCAGTCGTTGAGCAGCAAAGTTATCTTTCCGCAGATTTTTAAGCAAGTTCTCATTGGTGGACTCTCCACTCTTCGGGAAGCAGCTGCCAACTTCATCGACAATGGCGACCACGCAAAGATCCGCCGACACATAGAACAGTCATGGCCGAACCTTGCCATGTTCAACACCATCGCCAGAGGAGTTTTTTGTACCGGTAACTTCATCCAGAAGCTCAGTGGTGTGTGACTACAACGGCGACCTCGACACCAAGCAGCAGAGGAAAAAGATCCGGATGTTCCTACTAATGGAAGACAACAATTACATGAAGCTGTGCATCGATACCTCCACCCCCCCCCCCCGGGTATAGAAATAGGTCGTTCGGTTTCTCCGCCTGCAGGTAGAACCCCTGCT
>JAULBM010349685.1:0-12205 GCA_032357055.1 Geukensia granosissima | reverse complement strand
CTCGTGCACGGACACAATCGATATTTAATCTGTTTTGTTAACATTTTTATCTTTATTGAAGTTAAGTCTAGTAATATCTAGTAATTCTGATCGAATAAGTGTGTTTTCTGATAAATTATCCAACATGAAATCAGTGTAACGTTTGTTTTTTTTAACTAGTATATATTGCTTTAATAAGGTATTAAGAATCATAAAACAGACAAAATATGGCAGACTGCGTTGTACTACAATACACTTTTTAAATCTACAAAAAATAAGTTAACTTAAAGACGCGAACATGTATAACATATTTGATTTGTAAAGATTACAAAACATTTCAGATGATAATATACACAATAAATATAAGATGTTGGCGATGCCAAAGAAGAAATAAAGAACTTTATATTTATATCTTATATATGATTATTTGTTCATATTTGTGCCTGTTCCAAGTATCAGGATTTTCTGAAGAGAGCACTAATGTTGTCGCACAAATTACTTTAATATAATACATCCAATCAAGGCTGAATTGTCCGTCCTAACATTTTATGGTCGCTATGACGAATTGGTTGATCCGTATGGTATCAGTGTATCTAAACTAGTTATGGACCTGTTACCGGTAATACAAAAATAAGTTGACCTCTTATAGGAGTGACGATAAACCGGTTTGAGATTTTGGATTCCACGACTAGTGTTGTGCACAGGAAAGGGGATGCTTACCCTTCCGGAGCACCTGATCTTATTCCTGTTTTGTAAAGGAGTTCGTGGGTCCCAAGCTTTTGTTTCTGTTGTTTACTTTTATCTTTAAGTTTGTTTTAAATTTGTCTTGTCTCTTTGGACTTTGCACATTTGATCACTCGCATGGGTATTTTTCATTGGACTTACCTTCATCAGACATCCTAGGGGCAAAAATAGGGAGAGCATTATTCATATGAACGGGGAATCCGCATCTTCAAATTTTATAGCATTATCATTATATCCTTTCAAGATCATCAGTTGGAGACTTAAGTGTCAATTGGAACTGACCAAGACTTATTAGTCTTATATTATATATTTAAATGCAACAATGCATAATAATTTGATATTGTTTTTATTTAAGATTTTAAACATCATACTTTTTGTTAAGATTTACTGTTGTCGGTATAAGAAAAATCAGTATACGAATGTTTTTTTTTCACAATATAAGAAGACAAAATTCTTCAAAAATATGTATGAATCGAAATGTGTATGTCACTACAGATAATCCATGTCTACTTAAGATGACAACTCTTACGCTTTTCAGAGAATGATCAAAGAGTGTGGAAAGTCATTAATCAATCCCCGGCTGGGTCAAACCTAAAGTATTACAATTGGTATCTGCTGTTTTGACGCCCTTCATGCAACAAAAAAGAGAAGACAAATACCTATTGTCTTTCGGTCAGAATAATGTTCGGCGAAACGGTACATTAAATATAATGGTACTTTGAATGTAATGTTAAAATGTTGTAAATACAGCTTATAGTGTCGTCATATCACAAAGCTGGTTCGTCTATGAAACTATCGCTTCAAGTATGAAAATGGCTGTTAGCTGAGTAATTAGATATTTATATCACCTATTTTACCTTAAAATAATATTGCAGGTCTTGTCTAGTAACAAATTGATGGTTTTATTATGTCGTTTTTATTGAGTTCACCAAATTGGCGTTTATTGTGCTCGACCTATTTGACTTACCAGTTGTTTTTAACGCAAATGGGTGGACAAAATCAATTAAAAAGTCCATCATCGTTTATGATATATTATGATATATATAATTTTATATTCATTCCATACTTACTCGGAAATCTTTTCTGTCCTGTAATCAACATCAACATCAATAATTACTCATTTATGAATGCTTATAAATTATTATGATTAAAAAAATGCGAACGTAATATCTCTTTTCATGAATAAGTAATGAAGCAAACGGTTTTCGTCTGAATTTAGTATAACGCTCAATCTTTTATCAGATATGAACACCATCATGACTAAATCTTTTATGTAAATCCAATAGGATAAAAAATCATTAAGTTCGTTTTTAATCAATACCACTTATTTATATATTACTATTAAATCCTGACATACAGGTTACCAGAAGGTACCTGTCGACACAGTAAAGAAAAATCAAGGTTGTGTATATCGGACATGTCGACTGGAACATTAAAATCAATGTGTATGGTAAGGTGTAATATTAATTAATTTTACAGTGTTGCTTGCAGTACGGAAAAATATTGTATGAGTCAGTATTTTATTGAAAACCTTGTTGGACGAGACGCCGGAGACGTCGAGTTCATTGCGGTTATCAATACAATAGTTATGAGTACAATATTTTTCGCATTGTATGTAACATTGTAAAATAATCTATTTATTATACAGTTCAACATATTGAAACAAAAAAATAAATGTAGATTACACACAGAAAACATTAGTTATCTCCCCTTTTTGAAACGTACAATATGAAAAAATACGGGTTTATCGGGATGACCAATACGGAATTTCCGGTTGTACAATACGGAAATATATTGGGAGGTCACATGTCATAAATAGCTCTTTCTTATTGGATTAAAATTACAACTGTATAATAATATACTGTTATGGTCAGATTATGCAATTTGCACAATTACACACAGTTCTTTTCCACTAAATTAAAAATGCGAGTATCTGCTTAGATGTTGATATCAGTTAGGGAATATATAATGGGGTTTTTTAAGGCACGACATTTCAACCTGTGAGCATATAATCTTAATATCACGTATACAAATTTCAGTATTTGGTTTGGGTTTGGGATGCATCCGTAGCCTCGATTCAATCTGTCTTGAAGAAGAGTATTTATCTTGCTTAAAATTGCTACGCGTATTTTGGGACACATTCATATTTGTTACAGTTCCATTGAATATATGCAATCATTCAGGTGAGAGTCGATTAATGTTCTGAGACGTTAAAAGGTAAAAATGTCCTGTCGTAATGATGAATCTAATTTTCCTATGGTTGAAGATTTAAAAGACGAATAGGGACTATATCTCGGTAGGACACGACCCACATCTTACATAGGTTTATGATAAATATTCAATAACTAATTGAAAAGCGTATAAAGTAATTTCTGGATTAACCACATGGACCACGTGATATATACAGGTCATGATGTTATGAACGCCGATGTGCCAAATATAAAGAAAACAATAAGGGAACTTACATGTTGGAGGATGTAAACTGTATCTCTTATATACATTCCAGTACCCTTATTCAGAATAAGAGCATACAACCCTAGCACGGATGCTTCCCTGCGATAGATTGATTGATTGATTGATTCATATTTGCCACTGGACGTTAAACAACAATTAATCAATCAATGTAGTATGGGGAAGACTTTTTGACCGCAACACAGAGAGAAAACATCCGTATTTATATTTAAAAGAGGATAATTTCTATATTTTGTTTCGATTGCTACTGCTTAAAGGTTTTTCATTCAATTTGCATTTTTACAGTCAGAATTTGGCATCTTTACAGTTCCCGGTTAACATTCGTCTATTTCATTTATTTTAAAAATCCTGAATATGTTGGAACATACTACACTGGACATTAAGTAGCAATCAATCATTTAATTTTACCTTAAATAACTGTATATCATTGTACATTGAAAACCGACTTGATTTCAACTATGATACCATTGTTGTGTTTGTAGTTGGCTGTTGTCCTAATATGGTAGTTAGCTTCCAATGCTTATTATTTGCCAGTGAAGTGATGTTTTCACTTCAAGGTAGAATAAGAAAGTGATCTTGATATAAGTTTAACTGTCCAAGGTAAATAATCATACGTTTCTATCAATCCTGAATTTAATCTTGTGAGTTCACAGACCATCTTAATAAAATTGTTATTTTAAACAATATACCGCGAAGTTATTATTGTATTTTGTTTATACCCTTGGAATGTAAGGTGTTCATTTCCTCGATTCAAAATGTTTTTCTACTCTTTCGTTGATCATCAGCCCCATTGACTTTGTGTTAAGATAAGGTCTTAGTAAGAGCATGAGATAACATAAGATCGAGTGAAGTCGAGATCTTTTCATAAAGAAGGAGATTTTCATGATCTTACAAACTTAGGACATTGTTAAGTGATCAAGACACATTCTGATCTAATTATTACATGATTGAGTTCAATCAAGTAGTTAGATCTGTAAAGCAAATAATTAGGCGCTATTATTCCCCAACAAATGTGATGATAACTTTTCATATCACTTATATTTAAATGCCATTTTATCTTTGGGACATAAAGTGAGAAGATGTGGGTTTTTGCAATTGGAAAAAGGATGTTGCTACTGGCCTTGGATGACACAGTGTTGAATTTGGAAATATTATTTTCATCTGAATGTAACTGCAGTTTTAATGAATTACCTAATAGTAAAAATAATGTAGAATTTAGCCTTCCTAGTTAAGTTTAAAGATATCAATATTCGAAATTCGTGGTTAACGGTAATTACGAATTATCATTAATATTTAATTCGGAATTTTTTAGAAATATCTGCTACATGTTGCACAGTTATGATTATACCATCTTAAACAGAAATGTCGAGCATGATTAAAACAAAACAAATTTTATTGTTTGAGCATAAATCAAATTAACAGAGGTGTATGAAAGACCTCAAGCATTTTTTAAAAACGCAGTTGAACAATAGAATAATCCCCTATTAAGAACATGGTTCTTCAAGGTTAAGAGAGACAAAATCCTACCGTTTCATAGGTCAAGAGCACTTTACTATGCTCTAATTTTATCTTTTATCTCATTAATTTCCTACTGCCGATAACAAATAACTCAATAAAAACGGGTGAAAACAATCAAACTGTTAAAGCAAAAATTGATTGGCATAAGTCATATCTATGTATTAAATGTCTAATTTAAAACCCGCTTTTGCAATTAATGTATTAAGTTATAATTTATTATTACTTAAAAAATAATCCTACTGCCGCTTTGTCGTTTGAACTATCAGAAAGCAAACTTACCCACAGTGTCTGCATTTATATCTGTACTTTTTGTGTAAGGGCTGACTGAAATAAAAAAAAATATATTGCATAAAAAAGGAACACAAGAAAATGAGCATGAAATTTATTTTTCATTAGAATTCAACTTACAGTAAAAGCGCTTTCATTTTTTGCAATTATCACTGTAAATTTTGTGTTAAGGTAGTCTACAATGAAATTATATTATCGTATAAAAGAAGGGGCACACTATTTTCTAAAATGAAATAAAATTAGTTTGCTTTGTGGGTTTTCCTCGTTGAATTCACACAATCTGTAATGATAATGTTTTCATTTTTTCGACAAGACAGGCTATACACAAGGCTTAAAAATCAATCTTATGAATGAAGCATAAAACTTACTTTTGCATGTTAATGTATAAAATAGTCAGAAGAGAACAAAGTTTAGTTACTAAAAAACGGGGTAGTCATGTTGTTCATGTGCAAGCATGTGTTAACTTCCATGATATGAAAATTAAAAGATATGGGGTACATGTCAGAGAGACAGTTCTCCAACCATGAGAAAAATAGAGGTATTTACATATCTAGAGGTCTCCACAATGCCTTCAATAAGGGTGAAATGTCATTCCTTGGGAAAAGCTTTAAATCACCCGAAATAAAAAATCATGTATGCGTAAAATAATATTCATCTTAGGTGAACATTATCAAAAATGTGCATGCAGCCGAACAATAAACAAAAAGACAACCCTATGACCACAATTCCTGTCATAGGACAGGCACATGAGACATGTGGTAGGGTTAAACTAGTTTAATGGGTGCCCATCCGTCTCCCAACCAGAGATCAAACAAAACAGAGGAGCTTCGCAAGCGCAGCGTGGTACGATCGTAGCACTTTGAAATGTGAAAGATGAACTAAAGATTCTTTGGGTAACTGTGGACATAGTATTTTGATACACACAACAATTTGTTTGACACAGTTTTGTGCTGAACACGGTTAACTGCTAGACACACCATAATATGACAATATAAGTGATCATTTTGACCCGCATTGTCCTCAGAACTAGTGATTTTTGTTGGTTGCATTTTTCATAAGGAATGATTTCGAAAAAAACATCAAAATAAGATGAAAAATAAAAAAATTCCATATTATAAAAAATGGATTTTTTTTCTCACTTTGACCCCTTTAAGCTAATAAATACAGAAAACCTGTTGAATATCACTGAAAGCTCTCAATGAGACGAACCATATGAAAAAAAATCCCATCAAAATCTGACGAATAATAAAATTTTCCCATTCCCCACAAAATGACGCAAAATTTTTGACCCTTTTTTTGGAAACAGTGAGAGATGCAAATTTACACTTTTCAGTCAATTTCACCCATTTTATCTTTAAACGTTAAGAAATAGAAAAAATCTGTTAACATATTACCGAAAGCTCTCAATGAGCTGATTTAAAAGAAATAAATCCCATCAATATCCGATGAAAATAAATTTCCCATTCTCCACAAAATGAAGCAAAATCACACTTTACAGTCAATTTGACCCCTTTTTTCTTGAAAACGCTGAGAGATTGAGAAAATATGTTTGCATATTACTGAAAGCCCTCAATGAGACGAATCAAATGAAAAAAGTCTTCTCAAAATTCAAATAGAAATAAAAAATTCCCATCACTAGCAAAATCACATTTTAGCCCCTTTTATATTATAAACGGTCAATGCTACAAAAATTGCTTGGAATAACATTTGTTCACCTTCCAACAAGGAATCATTTAAATCAAAGCCCGTTCAAATCAAATGAATGATAAAAAAGTTCAAAATTTAAAGATCGTCCAAATGTATCTTTTCGCAACTTTGACACAAATAATCTCAAAAATGGTAAGAGAAAGCAAAATTCTGTTGACATACTGAAAGCTCTTAATGAGAGGAATCAAATGAAAAAAAATTCCGTCAAAATCCGACGAAAAATAAAATTTTACCATACCCCAGAAAATGACATTTTTGGGCCCTTTGAACCGCTTTTTAAAAAAAAACTGTAAAAGACCCATAATTTTCAAACATATACCAAAGCCTGCAAAACTCACGCTAGGGGGTGGGAGTGGGTAAAAAATCAACAATTTTACCGTATCCTTTTTTTTTGCCATTCCGAATTTTTCGTAATCTCGGAGTTCGGTTCGCTTGAATTGGAAGCGAAAAAACAGGACTTTTCCGGTTTGTATTTTGATATCAATAAGAGTCTATAGCGCCATATGGCGTGATTGCTCGGCAAACAATTCTCTTTGGAAGGTTTTACCAGTCGAAAGTCAATATATATAGTGTATCTAAAACCCAAAAGAAGCATTGGAATGAAATGGAATTGTAGATGTAAACTTTTTGAGGGGGTTGGGGTCACAAACAGCGTGTGATTTGTACACTTTAGAAAATGGTTGACAATTATGGATGAACCCTGAACAAACTTGCAAAAAGAAAAATTCACGTCTAATGAATGCTCGCAGTAACTGAAAACAATCTCAGGGTGAGATCATTGATGATAATATATCAAGCCTCTCAACACGACAACACGAGATGACATCAAACAAAGTATGTCTGACGATAATGGGTAGCCAATTGACGTTAAAGAAGACAAGATGGACGCAATGGCAAATGTATTAATACATTTATAATGATGCGATCAGTTTATTAATAATTGTACCAACAAAAAATGTTTTAATGTACACAACGTCAAGTTTGATTCTCGTTTGTTTAAATGAACTAAGAGATTCCAAGGATCTTTTTTTAATTTGTAAGCTATATATGTATTTTTTCCATAAAACGTCGGATATGATATCCCCTGTCGTATCAAAACTCGCCATTTAGAGCCGTATTTTTGTATTAAATTTTTGTGCGCCACTACAATCCGACTTGTTGTTGTACTCGTATGAAGCAGGCTATATTCAGAGACTCCTGCGAAATAACAAAAAGAAATTGGCCAGATCACTAAATTTCTCTCTTCGCTATATTGATTATGTTTTGTCATTGAATAATCGTACGTTCAGTGAACATCTCGACCAAATATGTTCCAGCGAACTATAAATTAAGGAGACCACAGACTAAAAAAAATCTGTTACATATCTAGATTTATTCCTCGAAATTGGCCAAGAGGGAAAACTTGTATCTAAGATCTACGATTAACGAGATGACTTCAACTTACCTATTGTAAACTTCCCATATTTATGTGGCAATATCCCTGCTTCCCTTGCCTACGGGGTTAATGTTTCACAATTGATTCGATACTCTCGTGCCTGTTCCAAGATTTTCTGATTTGATGTTGTCGCATAAATAACTACAACAAGGATACATCCAATCAAGGTTGAAGTCATCCCTCCTAAAATTTTACGGTCGCCATCACGAATTGGTTGATCCATATGATATCAGTGTATCTAAACCAGTTATGGACCTGTTACCGGTAATACAAAAACAGTTGACATATTCTCGGATGGACGTTAACGGTAACCAGGATTTGAGATCAAGGATTCCACGACGGGTGTTGCGCGCAGGACAGGGGATGCTTACCCTTCCGGAGCACCTGATCCCACTCATGTTTTGTAAAGGATTCCAAGCTTTTGTTCCTTTTGTTTACGTTTTATCTTTTAGTTAGTTTAAAATTAGTCTTGTCTCTTTGGACTATGCACTTTTGATCTCTCGCATGGGTATTCTACACTGGACTTGTGTCATAAAATTTAATTAAAGTCTTGCGAATCTTGTGATATTTGTATCCCTGCTGCAAGTTTTCCAGTAGGATGTATATTGCGATCATTTAAGTCAGAAACTTTAATGCAAACACTGGTACTAGTTCTCATTTTTAAATTAAATTTTCCGACATATTGTTTTACCAATATTTGAGTTATTTATTTAAGTTTAGACCCCTAAAACTATGGAGTAGTCTTCATTCCATTTTACGCATTAATAATAATACCAACATGTAATAGAAGTTTGCTTCCTATTTTGTTTGTTTTCATTTGGAATTTTTATCTTAGTTTTTTGCTCTTTGGTTCTCAAGACTGCTGATGATTATAGGATTCTCCTTAAAACACGTGTTCAGATTACCAAAATTCACAATATTAGTACAGCATGGGTAAAAGGAATTCGAATATACCAAGGGGCAGACAGAAATCGTAAAGTCAGAAGACAAACTTGACAACGGCCAACAAAATTAAACCATAGAAATCATAGAACACACAATACTACACTGAAAACTAAAACTGGAGTAAAATGAAAATCGTCTCGAGTACAGAAGGTCGTAGTTTCGGTCCCTGGTCGGATAAATCCAAAGACATTAAAATTGTTATTTGCGGATACTCTACTAAGCACGCAGCATTAAAGAGTAAGAGTTGTGACTCGGTGGCCCAGAGTCAGAATAATGTGTCTGGGTAAAGTGCCATATCTTCCTGAAAACTGTTGTTTAAGTGAGCTAGCTTGTTCAATATCCGACTTGGCATGTCGGTCTAGGACAAAGCCTGTTCATTTATCATTACTCATTAATGCGTTCTTCCTTAATATGCATAAAACAATTACCGCTGAACGATAAGCAACAATCAATCAATATTTCCTTTTATTACAAATGGTAGACATCCTTTCTTCTACAGTTTCATTGCTGTTTAAGTGGATATGAATACTTTGATATCGACTTTCCTTTGTTTGCTTCCAATGCTGCTCATGAGAGGTTAATCTTTGAAATGAGTATATACCATAGCAAAATTCAAGATAGAAATACAACATAAGTAAACATTTATTATGAAATCACTGGGTCGTTGCCACTGCTGGTGGACCAAATCCCCGATAGTATACACTAGCCTAGTTATAGAAATATAGGATACGTTCTATTATTGTCTATGAGACAGCCATTAAAAATGTATAAAAAGAATTCGAAGATACCAAAGGACCAGACAGAAATATTTAAGTTGGAAGACAGACAAGGCCATGGCTAGCAAAATAAAACGAAAGATAAACATAGAAACATTACAATAAAAACTACAGTTGGAGTATCAGTACAAAAACCAGGGTGAGTACAGGTGCTCCGAAATGGTAAGCAACTCCCACTCCGCTAGTGGCAACAATCGTGTAACTCAGTAGTCAAAGTCGGTATATACTAACAATCGATGTTAGTCACAACCTGTATAGTAATGAATTTGTATAAAGTCAGCTTCATACGAATAACAGAATAAATCGGCAAGAAGGGTGCACAGTTGGTCTCCATTGGAATGGGATTCGAAAATCACAAACTTCTACAGGGCGCCCAAAAGCTTTCAATAATGCACACATATCCACAATCTTCGACACCTGATAAATGCAAGATGAATGAAATCTGACTGTATTCAAAGATAACAGTTATCGGCTGAAATCAGAAAATAACATTTAACAGTTAAATAAAATTTAGAGGTTCCTGGCTTGAGAAAGTCACATAAAGTATGTGGTGGGGCTAAACACATTTAATACAATAACAAATAAGAGATAACAAGGATTTTGTAACTTCGAGATAGTACTCGTTGTTTCAGAAAACGTGTTCGAAATCCAAACACAGTTGATAACAAACCTGGTTCTCTTAAGCTAAGATATCAATCAGAACAGACGATTGGATTAAGTGTAAGAATATCATTTATAACCAAAGAAAACAAGTCATTATGCAAGTGCCAAGATGACCATAACCGATATTATGTATGACAATAATTGTTGTAAGACGTGTCTCACATAAAACCCCGACCTATATTTGGCCCAAATTTAAGTTTTATTACAACAATAAGTGGTTGTGAAAATGATGTTTCATAACTGTACTTTTATTAGTTTATAACTTTAACTTATTATTATATAATTTCCGGAAATAAACAGGGTTTATATGACTTTTCAACAAGAATTTAACGTTTCCTTTATTAATATCATTTTTTTTTTCGTTGTTTCGTTAGTTATGAGCGCAAAAAAACATTAAGAAGATATTTTAACGAAGCAGTTGTACTTGATAGATCTTTTATTGTTGTTGTTCATTTGTTTTTTTAGTTTTTAGTGTTGTGTTTTAGTCGTTTTGGTCTTGTCCTCGTTGTTCTCCGGAGTTTGTCAGTTCTTTTACATTTTCCCTTTTCCTCAAATATCCCCTTGGTATTTATTGACACATATTTTAAGTATTGTACTCGCTAACTCACAAAGAATGAATTGAGAAAATTAAATTAAAACCAATATCTGGATGATTCTGATTGACATACACAGTTGCAGATTGAACTTGAAATGCTGGTTATAATAATCGCCTAATTTTGTTAAAATCCTCTTTACCTGACACGATGAATCCCAGTTTTCATAGCAATGTCACCAAACCACTTAGAATTAATTTCGATAAATCAATTTTGATCAAGACCAACGAAAAATATTTTAATGTTGGAGAAATGATCGCAATGAATTATATAGACTTATAGGTTGACATCGGAGAACACAAATCATATGAGATGCTAACATGATAATAAAATACAAGTGTACCAATTTTGAATTAATATGTTGAATTTACATATGTTATATGTACTTTTCAAGGAGTATACCCTCATCAGTAGTACTAGAACCAAAACATATGAAGTGCTAGATAAAAACATAGTAAACGAAGTACTCAAATTCAAACAAATATAAATAAGAAGTCAAATCTAACAACAAGGACAACTACTTAGTGTAATACGTTTCGAAGCCTTTCCGTATTGCTCGTGCTTTAGGAGTTTAAACAACTGCAGTTAATTTCTGCAAAATATAGATTGAGAAATGCTGACAAATGGACTGGTCAATACCCTCGAGAACAACAGTAGAGGCACCGACTTAGTGGTTTAAAAGTAAAATAGTCTGTCTTTAAACCACATTTCTTTTAATACTTTTTGAAAATTTCGAACCTTATTCTTCAAAGTATTTTACTAAATTTTTTGTCAAAAAGTAGAACTTAGTAAGTCGTCCAATAAAACATGAAAAAGTGCCCTCATTTGATACTTTCCAGGCACATACAAATTGGTTTTCGAGGGGGAATTTCCAAATATAGTTATTTTTGTCTTCTTATATACTATATTGTAGAAATGAAATGATATCAACCACTTACTTGTTTAAATCATTTCGTTAAGATGAGAAAGAAATATACAATTAAATGAACAGTACAATGTTACTCAAATACAGTCTATATTACGACATTTCAAGATAAATCTTTTGCGAAATTTAATTAAGATAAAAAAAAATGATAACGCCTTTT
>JAULBM010349674.1:0-12205 GCA_032357055.1 Geukensia granosissima | reverse complement strand
TTGTTGGCCATGGTCTTGTCTGTCTTCCGACTTAACGATTTCTGTCTGCCCCTTTGGTATCTTCGAATTCCTTCTCTTTATCCTTAATAGTAACTTGGTAAAGGGCCCTCAATTATTTTACAGCAATGTGCTATCGTCCTGATAATACGTGAGATATTTTTCGCTGGACAATAAGCAACGTCTCGTTGATATTTTCTAAAACATTATTTTGTGCAATGTTTTAGTGTGTCTCCGTCGCCGTCGTGAACCGTAAATAGGTTAAAACTATTGAGATATCTACAAGCCTATTTACCCAGGTGACTTCAAAGTCCAAATCAATTGTCGATAATGCAAACTCATGTTTGTTATTCAGTAAGAAAAGACTCACTTAGTCGATTTTACAAGTAGACCAATTAGCATTCTCAGCCTCTAGTTATGTAAAAGAAGTCAATGGTTAAAAGGGCAACTTTATAGGAGATAAGAAATTTAATTTATCATCAAAAAGGGAATTTTTTAATGAAAAACTTTCGTAATAAGCAATTAGATATTTTCTCTCTAATTGTTTTCGAGATAAATGGGCTAAAAGCAACTTTGGCATCATATAGAATATCTTTATTTCGTCATAAGATTCTTGTAGGTTTTTAAGAGCTTTTGAGTATTTTATCGAGTTTTTTTTCAATCACTTATTCTACACTGGACAACAAAAATATATTTGCATGATATCGAAAGTTTCTTTTTACTTTTTTATGTTTATATTGTTTTTTATCTGATTTTGATGAGTTTTTAGAAAATTTATACTTTATGAAATAGTGCAAAACAATAATCCAGTTAAGGGGTAAAATTGGTTAAAACTACCACTGATCATGGACACTGGTCCGGACACTTCAATGTTAAATACTTTCATGTGTTTCAATCAAATTTCTGTGTCCAGCATGGTGTTCAGCAAAATAATGTGTCTACACTTACCCAAATGTTCATTTGTACAACTTTCCCATGTCAACATACTGCAGTCGTATCATGTTGCGCTTGCGTAAAACCTCGGTTGATATATTTTGAAATGCTTTCATCATTGAAAGTTCTAGTGAGCTTGAAAATTCCTTTACCATTTCTGCAATTTTACAAAATCGCCAAGATAAACGTTTTTTGGTGGTTTTTAATATTTTGTCGATGTTTGATTAAATCTGTGTTAGAATAATCGAATCATGTTCAATAAGATGTTTGCACATTTATTGAGTCTAAATTGTCACCAATGATGTAATGACTTGGTTTATACTGTGCAGTGTGTCCTGTCAAGACGTCAAGCTTCTTTTTTAGTTTATTATATTTTATATATATTATATAAACGTCTCTTCTTGAATTGACTTTTATCCCGATTTGAGATTTAGGATTCCACGACGGGTGTTGCGCGCAATGCAAGGAATGCTTACCCTTCGTGAGCACATGATTTCACTCCTGTTTTGTAAGGGAGTTCGTTAATTCCAAGCTCTGTCTGTTCTTTTTGTTTACGTTTTATCTTTTAGTTTGTTTCAATTTTGTCTTGTTTCTCTGGACAATGCACTTTTGATCTCTGGCTTGGATGTTCTACGCTGGACTTTTGATTGTTGATCTATGGATATTTCTTGATTTTTTGTTTAACGTCATAATCCTTTTAACCATTATTTACTTTCACCTTATACTAGGTTTGCAAAAATATTTTTGTATAAAAATGTTACGTGTGATATATTTTTGTATGAATAGCAGACGGGCCAGTGTCGTATAGGTGATTTATATAAAAGCCAGTGTACTAGGTTTAAAGACTCACGATTAAAGTTGACAAAGGTAAATATAATTTGACTTGGCATGTTCAGTCTTGTTGAGACCAGTCATTTAGATTCAGAATTAGTGTTTAATTTAGTTGTGTATATTTTGTGTGGAGATTAAAAATCTTTTAACGTTATTTTGACCTATAGATGTGATGTAAATTTGTCAGAATATTAACCGTTATTCACTATAAAATATCAATAATTAATGGCGAAGATTAATAGTTGTTTGTAGTCAAATAAAAATTGTGTATTTTGATAGATGTGTAGGTTTTGTTTAAGCTTTAGTGTGTACAATTATTGTCTTTGGGTAGTAAATTCTGACATCGTTTTAATATTGCTCTTTTCTGTTATAATACTAAAATAAAATAAAAAATTGGAAATGAGAAAAAAATATATCAAAATAGTGCAGGCTAAATAAAATGGAAACAAATTAAAAAACAAACAGTCTGGGTTTACTTTGACCTCATTGTTTTTGTCATCACTTGGCTAATGTTATTTTTTATTTATACCTCTGAAATAATAGGTTAAGATGCTCCGGAAGGGTAAGCAACTCCTGCTCCACTAGTGGTACTCGTCGTGTTACTCAGTGGTCAAAGCCGGTGTATAGTCATAATCGATGTTAGTCACAACTGGTATAGGAACGGATTTGTATTTATGACAGTAGGATGATATCCATTGTCATCTGTGAAATGGATAGTTCGTGCTGTTCAACTAAATCATGATGGCGACCGAAAAAATTTCGGTGTGATGACTCTGATACTCTAATCTTTCCCTGACACAACCCTTGGCTCAGTAGCTTTCTAATATCCTGATATGAAGCACAAGCCCTGGAGTAGCCTATCAATTGAGAAATATGCACTCCGTATGCAGGTGCGACTGGAATGTTGCTAGACATGAACGGAAAGTTTACAATAGCAAAATCAAAGTCATCTCTCTTGTCGTTAAGTTTTGTTCTTAATCAACCGTAACTGTCAATTTCTAGGTGTAAATCTAGGTAAGAAGCAGATTTTTCTGTTTCTGTAGTATCTTTTATTACAAGTTCAATGGGATTGATGAGGTCAACATAGTCGCAAAATTTAGAGTTGTTCTGTGAAATGACATCATCTTTCTAGCGGAACGTCAAATTCTTGTTTCTGATTGGCAAAATTATAATCAAGTCTTGTCCACTAAAAGGACAAGGCTAAAGCGAACCAAGGTTCACAGAAATCGGGTATAAAAAGTCATCTTTAACGTTTCTTCGTTGCGACTCGCTGCTCATATTTTATTTTTGTAAGATATTCGAACTCCTCGGGTCATATCCATTTCATGACACTAATATGTCTTGCTCAGTGTTCCCAAGTTTCCTTTAATAATTCCATTAAACACACCTTAAAAATGTCATTTGATAAGTTTCTATGAAATTCTTGTTATTTAATCCTGGTTTTGATAAGGAGAACCTAGTAAGCCAAACCTTATGGAAAATCTAGAGAAGCCATTTTCCCAGCAAATTTTCTAATGTCTATATTTCGTAAACGAGCACACGGACCTATCATTTTTTCTGATGAAATTGTTCAAATTAAAAATGACCTTAAACATTGTCATTAATTTTTTCGTTATTTTTAAACAGACCAACGAACATCCTTAGGAGATACTTTATAATTTTTGATCATTTTCCTCCGATTATCTTTCAAACCTCTAATCTTATTCACTGATATATATATATGCATATTCAAATAAGGTTTGTTTCTCTTCTTCTAATTTGTGGTACAGGAAGATAACTTAAAAAATGGTTTCTAAACCTTCCCAGGCCCTACTGATTCACAATAGATATTCCGTTCGAATTATAAGAACTAAAGTTTAATTCAATGTAAAGTTGTGGTTATCAGACACATTGCTTTTTATCTGCCATTTTAATGTATTTCTCCTTTTAACCCAGTTTAATAGTGATCTTCAAGGTATAATCAAAGCAATGAATACAACAAGTCAAGCAATACTTTTCGGTTATAACCATGAAAGGCGAATTCCTTTAAATCAAGGTGTTTACCTCTGTGTACATTGTATTTAAACTTTTGTAAGTAGACTATGTAACCGGATATGAAACGTTCCCATTTCTTTTTTGTCGGAAACAATATACTTTAAGATTTAAACTCTGTTGTTGAACTCCAACACAAAGGTAATGTTAAACGTAAAATAATTTATCTTAGGAATGCACTGTGGTTATGGAAATGGATTTCAAAGTTCGAGGTTAGATATATATGTATAGTTAACTTTAGGATTATAAACCTTCTTTTACAATAGTTTGTAATATATTATGAATTTATATAAACTATATGACAAATTAGGATTATTTGGTACTTATTGATATTAGGTTTTTAATTCTTTTGCGTTCAGTCAAACACTGACTGCACATCTCGACCAAAATACGGTTTTGTATCTCACCTAGAAATCTTTCCTTTGGTGTAAGCGACACAAGTAATGTCTATATCAAAAACTATTAAAAAGGTAAAAATAAGAAACGTTGATTTTTCTTTTGTCGTTTCGAAGTCAATCTTTGATGTCACAGTGACGTTGAAATTTATGACTTATTCCAAATTGTGCTTGATTTGTTCTGATTGAAAATATTTCACTGAATATTTCGGCCTAGATGTAGAAAATGTAATTTTAATAGAATCCCAGTTGTTATCTTATTGTGTTGTATTTGATGATGTCTGCTTTGCCTACGACCTAACAACAAAGCGTTAAATCCCATTTATAGTTCGTATATTTTTCATTTATTCGTCTATTCATTCTGATCATATACTTATTTACGAGATCTTTTTTATTATTATCATACCGATAATTATTATAAATACATATTGTAGGTATGACTTGCAGACAAAAAGGGGGTGGTCAAATCAGAAGAGCCACGATCATTTTGTATAAAAATACTGCCCTGGAATAAAGATATCTTTAATATATAAATACTGACATAAAAACATACATTAGATTTTGATGAAAGACGTTAGATATGAAGGCTTCTTATGTATGCGCTTGGTAAATTAACCAGGGTGTTGTTGTACAGTTTTATTTATATTCTCTTGTTTACAGAGATAGCATGTTCAATGTCTAGTATGATTTCATTTGTAATTCTGTTTTGTTTTTCAGATCAAGATGGCTAAAAGTTCGTAAGTTCTTATAATTATTGATTATTTTTTTCTTTTACGACATACACTAGTTTAGAATACCCATGTGAGATATCAAAAGTGTATAGTCCAAAGAGACAAGACAAATTTAAAACAAAGTAAAAGATAAAACGTAAACAAAATGAACAAAAGTTTGGAATCCACGAACTCCTTTACAAAACAGGAGTGGGTTCAGGTGCTCTGGAAGGGAAAGCTTTCCCTGTCCTGCGCGCAACACCCGTCGTGTAATCCTAAATCTCAAATCCGGGTTAACGTCAATCCGAGAAGAAGGTCCACTTATTTTTGTATTACCGGTAACAGGTTCATAACTAGTTTAGATACACTGATACCATATTGATCAACCAATTCGTGATTGCGACCATAAAATTTTATGAGGAACGACTAAAAATAGTGTTTAGAATCAACAATAATGTATGACAGTACTATCCAACACCGTAAAACGACACTCTGAAAATAGGCCACTCTTTGAAATTTGTATTAAGTTGGCAAAAATCTCTTACCAAATGTGAAACGAAATAAGAATGTGAGATTCATTTTCAACGATCTGATACCCATATATAACAGCAGGGTTTGCATTTCGTGAGTTGTTTTTTTACGTTTGACTTCATGCAATGTCATTCTTTTAATTAATGTCTTATGTTGAAATCGCTACTGTCACCTGCATTATCAATATAATGATCTAATTTTCCTCGATCCTACTTAACTGTACGTCGTTGTAAAATATTGTCACGATATTTAATTCATTTCATGGTGATGGCAACATTATTGTTGGTGTCGGTCTCGATTTTTTTCAGTTTGTAGAATGTTTGTCTCCGTGCAATGTATTTGCTCTATCACATTTAAAAAGCATTAAGTCAAAGAGTTGCGAATAGTGTAAATAATTTTTTTCGCTGCAATTGTTATCCATTTTTAGTAAGCTTATATTTCTGAGAAATAAATTTTTAGAAATGTTTACGTCAGTTAGATATATCATCAGTCGCGATTCGTCATGAAAATAAATCGTACAAAAATAAAGCCGGAATTCCGTTTTATTATAACGTATTATTACGAGTTTTGGTCTTTAACTGTGCTTCGACATGTCATCTAGTGTTGCCTTTATCATTTTGCGGTTAATTATTACAATTCCGGTTCTGTAGCGTATCATTTACATTAATATTACTGACTTTAAATTTATTGCAGAAAGTTAAATGTAATTGGATTTTTTATGTGTTGTTTTTAACGTCCAAAGGACAAGCCTATATTAAAAGAAAACTCATTAGGGTTCACATTGCATTGAAAAAAAAATGTCATAAATGATTTTACCATAAATAACAAAAAAAGATCATTTCAGATATCATTAGCCAGACGCCAGTTTTGAATTAAAAAAAAACAAAATTAGAACATGGCCAAAAAGAGAACAAAACGACAAACCACAGCACACAAATCGCTACACAGACAAATCAAGCTTGAGCAACATTGATATTCTTTGACCTCTAATACATCGCTTTGTAATATATAACACATTACATATAAGTTTTCCAATGTTGAATAAATATGGTACATTTTGGTATGCTATTTATACATTTCAAGATGTAACCTCTCATCAGAAGCATAAGATGCAAGAGGAGGCGACAGAAAAACGAAGTGCTAGACAAATGTGGGAAGTCGACACGGCAATCTCGAGAATACGAACATGACGAAACATGAAACATATATACATATAAAACTAAAAGCAAAAACAAAACTATGAACAAAGCGGACCAAAAACCCGTGGTTGAACTCAGGTGTTACGTAAAACATTGGAAGTCCGAGATCCAAATATAGTAAAAGAAGTACTCAAATCAAACAAATCGAAATAGCAAGCCAAATTCGACGGTAGGGACAACTACCTAGAGCAATACGTATCGATAATACTGTATAATATAAAAACATCTCCACGTCTTCAATTTGGTCATCCTAGATTATTTCGATTTCAAAAAAAAAATTTAGTTAACTTTCGGACTTTCTGACCATTGATTGTAATGTACACAACGTATAAGTCATTGAACGATTTACTTCCGTTTGTCATTGAATCATTTATTTTATTTTGTCATTGAAACGTGTTATGTAGTACACACACCTAATACAATTTACTTTAGATATTTTGACCCTATTTATCTATTATTCGAGTACAGCGTTAAAGTAACCCTTGATAATTAGATAACGCAATCTAGATCATTCATATCACGAGTTTTGGCAAAGGCCATTTACTATCAAAGACTGACTAAAACACGAATAATGACTGAAATATTAAGAAATATGTAAGGGTAAGTGATAGTACTTTAAAAAACGAAAAATTCGTACTTTTTAAGATTTTTAAGATTCTTCATTACATTAAAGACCAGAACGGATATGGATAAATGCCGGAAAGACAGCAACCCATGTATATTTTTACTTTACATCTGCGTCATCTGCGCGTGCAGTGTTTTTGAAAACCATGTATTACAATTAATTGTTTGAAGTGTATGGCATCATTTTGGTCGGTTATTTTTTTAAGTAATACGTACTCAAAGTTGCTGTTTGTTTGTTTAGGTTCTAAAATCGCTTTTAACCCTATTCCAGTCAAATTACGACCATAAGTGCAGGCGAAATCCCTTTTTAACACTTTCTTTTTCGTATGCTGTGTTTATCATATTTAATTAGTCTACGGTACAGCCTGTCATTGTTGTTCAATTTTCATATTACCCTTATAACACATTACACCATCCGATAACCATAGTTTTATGCACTTTATTAGTACAGAAATGTATTTCTTTGAAATAAACAAAAATTATTTTTCTATAAGTATATTTATCAATAGAATAACAGATATGTCTTTTTATTTTAGATCGATTTTCAGCAGGAAATTCTCGTAACAGTTGTTACCTGGGAATTAGAACAAATACTCTAAAAAGTAAGAAAAACAGCACTAAGATATTGTAATTTTCTACCACTAATTTTTATTTAATATTATACAAACTGAGAAACTTTTACACTTTGCAAAATTTAAACGCATCAGAAGAGAAAGTTTACAAATGAGCCGTTTTGAGAAAGGCAACGATCATTTTATTTTTTGTGAATAAGGATGCTATATTATTTATGTAGTGTAAACAGGAAAGTTTTTTTGTTATATATAGAAAACGAAAACTCTGGATATTCTTTAACTATACAATTGCCGTACAAAATAATCTAGAAAAGATAAAACAATTTCCTTGGATGTCTGCAAGCTGGTATGTTTTAAAGTACTTTTTTTTTATAACACGTTTTTATATCCAGTTAACCTCCAACACTACATTCAACCAAAAAATATGAAGGCTTTTCATTGTACTCGTGAGATAAAATATCAAAATATGATTGTTGAATTGAAACATACGCCGATTTAGGTAAAACCAATAGAAAAACATCGCAAAGCTAATCGACTAGCAAACGAACAAAACCCATTAATTGACACAAAATACCTGCGCTCAGAGTCTAGTATAAACATTGTGTATCAAATGAAAAATAGCGCCAGAAAATGAAAATGAATACATAAGGCCAATCAAAATTTATTTCTAGTTCTTCGGATTTTTTGTGATAAAAATAAGTGAGAGCGAGCGAAATTTTTTGTTTAAATTTTTTTTTTCAAAATTGCAAAATATTGGAGCGCAACCTGAAAAATTGGTGCGAAAAAAACTATTTAAGTTTTTGTTCTTCAATTATGCATTTTAGGGGCGCTTTATTGGGTTTTTATATCTAGAAATAATGGTGATTTTTTTAAGTGAGATAAAATTGGGCCGAGTAAAGTTTTTTTGAAATCTAAAACCCATAATATGAGAAGCGAGCGAATCCGATGAACTATTAATTAATTTGGAGTGGCCTAACCAGTAAAACTAATGTCCTATCGTCAAGTAAACACTGACCAATAGGATTGGTTTAAAAATAACATTCCGCAGTCTGTTCAGACTTATCGAAACAAGAAAGTATGAAAATTACTCTGGTAATTTTAAGTCTTGCCCGACTAGTGGTATCCCTCATGAAATCCTGGTCTAATCTCCTTGCATGATATCTGGATTGAGTACTCCAAAACTTTAAGAACAAACGGTCGTTTGCGTAATATTACAGCAGAGTCGTCAATAACTTTTCCAATATTTCGATATCTTCTAGGAAATTCTGTAACATTGTACGTAAAATTTTGTCGCACAGTTATGTTAATGATACAGGAATTAACGTGTCTAGCCTTATGAACATCATACTTGTTTGTTCATAATTGATATCTTACTTGCATTTTGCGACATGACACCGTCGTATCACGTTGTTCTTGTGAAACTCTTAAGTAGGATGAATGGTTATATACCTTACGGTGACTTGGTTTCCCTAAGTTCTCATTGGTGCAAAATTCAGTATTTAATCGACTTCTATAACACTCAGGTATTATCTTCATTATGTCGCATCACAAACATTATCTAAAACGATTATTTTACAGATGTTCTCATTCCTGTTCTTGTTATTTTAGTATTTGTACAGGAGAATGGTCTTACTGTTTGTTTTTATTTTCATATTGGTTTAACATTTTCCTCTTTAAGCAAGGAATTGTTTATATTCATTGATTGACTGAATGTTGCTTAACGTTCAGCGGCAATATTCTATGCATACTCAGGACAAGAGCAAATTAATTACGAGTGATGATGACCGAACGCTCCTTTTACTAATGGTCCATAATGTCGCTTTTCAAATAAATGTGTTAGCAGTTAAAAATTGGGCTTCAGCGTTACTGCGAAACTTCAATTCTAGAGATGTCGTTAATCAAATGTGGATTTTTAAATTAAATCCAAAGATCTTTTAGAATGCATAATTATGACTTTATCTTTTGCAATAGCATCAATAAATTTGATTTCTCCATACCACCCATTACATCAACTTTAAAATTTTTTAGAGAAACATAGGACAAATTAAAGCTTTGCACCTATTTTCTTAAAAATGGGCTCAAGTGAGGGGCAACTCCTATTTTTTTATTACCAAATCTGATTTGATATAAAGTGCAATGAAGGCAACATTTGTAAAATGTATGATTTCTTGATTGACAACATTTTTGTTATGTTTCGCGGACGTGACTTTGGGTAGACTATCGTCGATTCGAAGGAACAAACTGTGCACCCTTTCTCACCGATTTTCTTTTATTAGTGTGAATCTGAATGTGCAGAAAAAAAGAACAAAAGTAATATTTTTATAGAAATATAAAAAAAGATTCTTCTCCTGAACAATTCTAAATTCAATGTTGACCGGATCAGTCCTATTGAATTTGAAATCAATGCTACTACAGAACTAAAAAAATTCCTAAACTAACATCTAGAAATTGACAGTGAGGATGGTTTAGGAACACACTTTACTACAGCAGAGATTAGTTTAAAATAACTTTTTTCGTTCATGTGTAGAAACATCCCAGCTGCTCATGCATAAGGAGAAAATAATTCTTATTTGATATGCTACTGCAGGTCTTGTGCTTCCCATTAAAATTTTATTCATGAAGGGCTGCAGTGCTGCTGACCAAGGAACCTACTGAACCAATAATTTATCTTGGAAAAGCTTAAAGTCATCACGATTGGTTGACCGGTATGAAATATCCATTTCACAAATGATAATGGATGTCCTTCCGCTGTCATATCAATGATATGATTCTGTTCCTATGCCGTTGTTACTAAAATCGACTGTGAATAAACCTGTCAATGAGTTTAGAGTTTCACGACGGGTGACACTATTGGAGCATAATTTCTTTACCCTTCTGAAGCATCTAAACTTACCGTTGTTTTTGTAGGGTTTGTGTTACCCTATCTTTTGTTTTCAATGTGGTGTTTTGTGTTTCATGTCTTTCGCTCATTTTGTTGGCCTGGGTTTGTCCTTCTTCTAACTTAGCGATTTTTTTTCTCCTTTAGTATCTTCGAATTATTTTAACATTACGCCAGCTGCAACCAGTTCTACAATTTCATATTGGATATGAAGAAACCTATCCTGATTTGGAAACTTCAATGGTGTTTTCATTTTCTGCAGAATTACCTACAATATCAATCTGATGGTTGAATAAGATATAATTTACCTCGCTTTTTGACCCTATAAAGCCTTGGTACAGTATTTATTGAAGCAGAATTATTTAACGTATCGCACAGTCAATACTGTATGCAGTCATATTGAAAGAAGACGAACATGTCATTTCTCTAAAACCCATTTTGGGGTTCTAAACCTACGCAAGGTTGCCTCATATTTTGACCGAGTCGCCATATTGTCACTATTGCAGTTATTTTGAAAGGAAGACTGATAGAAAAAAAAACAATAAAATACATGGAGAAAACTAATCCGCAGCATTAGAACCTATGAAGTCGAATATCGAAACATGAACATAGTTAAAGAAGTACTCTCAAATCCAAACATATGGAAATTGGAAGCTCAATCCGACCAAGGGGTGGACTACTACATGTAAGTGTAGTATGTTTCGAAACCTTTCCATATTTTCTGTGCTTTAGATTTTTAAACAAACGCAGCAAGTTTCTGTAAAATATTGGTTGATCAGTCTCATGTCTGACAAGTCTTATAATATAGAAATAAGAGATGTGGCATGATTGTCCTGAGGCAGCAAACCGCCAAATGACAGTAGAATTTTAACCTCTACAGGTCCCATTACGGCCTTCAACAATGAACAAGAGTCCATACCACAACGGAAGCTGTAAAATGCCCCGAAATACAAAATTCTGACGACTGGGTTGGTGAAAACCCTCGGTTACATCTGATCCACTAGCATAGGCATCGATCAAGCGGTTTCAATTAGGAATATCCAAGTGAGTTATCAAAAGTGCATAGTCCAAAGAGACGAGACAAATTCGAAACAAACTAAGGGATAAAATGAAAACAAAAAACAAAGCAAAGACCCGGACTCCATTAGCTTCTTTACAAACCAGGAGTGGAATCAGGTGCTTCGGAAAAGTAAGCGTCCCTGTGCCGCGTGCGACACCCGTCTTGAAGTCTGAAATATCACAACCAGTGCCAAATCAGGATGTCAAAAAAGAAGTTTACCCGCCGATGGAGCACCTGACGGCATTGTTTTTGTTTGTGGATCACACTGCGTGGGCTGCTTGGTGGGGGAGTTGGGTATCGACGGTTCACTTGGCGGCCCAACATATACCCCAGCGACACTTACCAAAGAGGAAATCCTTGACAGTCGTCGGTCAGTTTTGTCTTCTTTTGGAATTTCAACTAAAAAGGAGGAATTCGATCTTCCTTTACTTTACTGGATTCCAA
>JAULBM010349663.1:0-12205 GCA_032357055.1 Geukensia granosissima | reverse complement strand
GTTTCCGTCCTGAATATGCATGAAATATTTGCCACTGGACGTTAAACAACAATCAATCAATCAATCAATCAATTCTGGAAATGCCCGAAGATGGCTGTGGTACAGGATACGAACAATAACGGAGAAATATGCGATAAATTCTCTCTTGGTTATATTGAAACAATTGTTCCTTTATTTAAAATAAGTATATGATAAAGATGTTTAAATTTCGAAATCAAGTAACTCCACAACTCATTGTATAAGATTCGGATTTCTCATGCAACCTGTCAACAAGTGCGTTAATTTTGTTTTGGGAATGGTTGTACTTTTGGCATTGTTCAAAACGGTAGAGTGCGTTGATATTATTAACTACCATGACTGCCGCATAGACAATGATTGATGATTCAAAACGGTTCATGGTTGAAAAGGTGCTTAATTGTTGACGAAGTGTAAATTTTTTCCTCTCTGCTACGTTCGTCTTCGCATTTTATTTGTGATATTTGTTTTCCGTTATTTACAGTGAACACTCTGTACCTGAAAGTAGATAAAATCGTGTAGCTTATAACCTTGCAAACCTGTAAGCTTTTTTAGAACAACAGAAATAACAGAAAAAAAACATTCAGTTCGACAACAAAGATCTTAAGATAATTACAGAAATAATTTTAGGTAAATAGGATAATGGAATCAATAGTTGCAAACATATTCGTAAAAGGAGGTTGGAGGTTAAGGTCAAGAGATGATCTTATGAATAAGTTTCCAAAACAGTAATCACAGCGAGTTTATATTTTAACTAAAATATTCGTTAATTTTTTAAAGCATGTACTTAAAAATATGTCATCAAATGTACTGTACTAAAAATGCTTGACCGAAGATATATTTTTTTATTTGTATGATAAGAAACATGGTGCCAGTAAAAACTTATATATTCTGTGATAAGTAAATTTAAGGCAATTATGAACTGAACTGGATCAGTTCTTGTCTATCAATCAAACTGTTTTGAAAATAAAATTGTTGGGGTGTGAAATATAAAAAAAGACAAAAAAGTCATGTCAAACTAACGACACATCAATAAAAGTATTAAATATTTCTTAGATATTAGAACACTGTATCTAATGTCAGTGTTTAATGTTTACCGGTCTGTTTCGTCATTTTGCCATTTTAGCATGGTCTTCTTGCATTTATCAGTGCTCAGAGATAAAGATTTTTGCATTATTATTTTAGCTATTGTTTATAATTAAGAATAACATAAGAGTCAATTAAACACCTTGTAAAGTTCTTACAACAATGTCGTATCTTCATGTTTTATAAACGAATTTAAAAAATGAACTCTTAAGTTTTAATAGATAAATTTTGAGTCATAAATTTTGAAAGTTATCTTACCATAAAATGATAGACGAAATAAATGTCTGATGTAAGGTCTGAAATTGCAGACATACTTCCGCATTAAATCTCTATGCCAATAGTATCATGAAATCGATACCTAAGCTTTAAGAAATGGTTTTTATCATTGAAGTCAAACACGTTAGTCCAAACACGAGGGAATTGGATATATTGTAGTTGTAAACACTATAAGAATGTGCTCAATGCAAAATGCGTTCCTGCCTTTTATCATAATCTGTTTTAGGCCGACAATCCTGTTCAAAAGTCTATGTCCAAATACGAGTGTATTTATTATTTTGGTCAGTTAAGGCAAATTCGCTTTGATAAATTTCTTTAAGAAATTATAAAAAAAACGGATTTTAATGCCAAACTCTAAGTACTATTAAATTCATCAACCAAATCCTGCTATATGGAATCTTCTGCAATTGTGCAATAACTTGTGATTTATTTATCTGCAATAGGAGGCGCACAGTAAGTGCCGATGGGAATACCGAGAATCTACCGATGCACTTATTGCCAAATCCAATATTTATATTATAGATTAAGCATTCTCTTGCATTTGCCATATCACACTGAGTTCAGTTTGTGTATTAATCATTTATTTTATCACTTAAAGGAATTGTATCTATTACAACAAATGCATGTAGAGATTTTTTATTGACATTTTATTAAATTTCTTCTTAATTAGTGTATGAGACAAAGTTCTATATAAAGTTAAAAAAATCATTAAGTTCTATTGCATTGTGATGAACATGACTGTTTTGTCTGCAGGAACGAACACAAAATCATCTTAAAGTTTTTAAGGTTCCTTTTGTTCTTGTAATAGTCCGGTATAAAATACCTATGTAAGAAAACAAAAGTGAAAAGTCTAAAGAGACAACCCAAATTTGAAACCAACTAAAAGATAAAACAAAAACAAAAAAAGGCTTGGAATCCACGATTTTTTTTTACCAAACAGGAGTGGAATCAGCTGCTCCGAAAAGATAACCATTCCATGTCCTGTGCGCAGCACCCGTCATGGAGTCTTTAGTGTCAAAAAACAGTGTCAAATCAGGATATCAAAATCGGGAGTTTGAATTCGTGTCAAATCCAGAAGGAATCGACCAGGTGTACGGAAAGGTAAGCAACCCATGTCATGCGCTCAACACCCGAATCTTTTTCAATTTTATCTGGGTTAACGTCAATCCGATAGGAGGTCAACTTATTGTTGAATTACCGGTAAAATGTCCATAACTAGTTGAGAAACACTGATAATATATGGATCAACCAATTTATAACGGCGACCATAGAATTTAAGGAGGGACGATTTCAAACTTCATTGGATGTATCCTTGTTTTAGTAATTTATGTGACAACCACAATGCTCTCTTTAGAAAATCTTGATACTTGGAACAGGTACGAGTAGAAAATCCACTGCAAAACATTAACCTCGTAGGCAGGGGGAACAGGAATTATGCTACATAAATATGGGAAGTTTACAATAGGAAAGTTGAAGGCATCCCGTTTGTCGTCAATCTTAGAAGCAAGTTTTCCCTCTTGGTCAAGTTCGAGAAATAAATCTAGATATGAAGAAATTTGTTTAGTCTGTGGTCTCGTTAATTTCTAGTTCGCTGGGATATATATTTGGGATATATATTTGGTCGAGATGGTAACGGAACATAGCATCATTTAATGACAAAACATTATCGATATAGTGAAAAGTTTAATTAAACGATCTAGTAGTCAGAAAATCAAGCATTTTGAGAGTATCGCCTTCACTGTATTTATTAAAAGAAGCGGTTTGTTCTCTTACAAAGTAAGACATCTTTTTACCTAGAACCAATTATTTATATCTTGGATTTCCATTTTGTTTATGAAAACACTGATGTTTCAATTTCTTGGACATCAAGGACACTTGCGTAGTTTTGGTATCCAGAAAAAGGAAGCAAAATCCGACACGTCTTCTTTGGTGTCAATACCAAACGAAGATATAACCGACATGAGGTTAACAAGGCACTCTTCTTTAGAAAGTGTAGTAGGTGTATATATTCGGTTACCAGATGTGTCGTTGATGCCAAGCTCTTTTATTAAGCAACCAATATAGTGTTTTTACAAATATTTCTCGGCTGAATCAACAACAAATATAAGAATAATACAATAGAATGTAAATTGAATGTGTTGTAATTGAGTCAATACACTTGTATTACCTTTCAACGCATTTACTAAGAATGTCTGCATTATCCATAACTTTTACATATCAACGTCAAGGGCTTTTGTAGGATTTATAAATCCATTTTGCACAGTAAAGAAAGCATAGATTTATAAATAACATCATGAAATTATATCCAGTATATTTTGGATGCAGGGTGGTATTAAGGACTTTTTTTTAAAAAAGTCCTCACATTTTCGCTGTGTCTTCAACAATGTTAAGGTCTCTGGTAATAACATTATTGTGAGGCACATATCTGCATCTCGAGCTCTGACAGTCAAATAAACAGCATCAGACGTGAACAAAATCACCAACGCTATACACATAGATGATTATAATCCTACTATAGAAATTCAGAAATTGATGCAATCATTTATTGTCAATTTTGCGAAATATTCTAGAAATATAGTGAGAGCTTCGTTGCAGGGATTTGGTTACATTTTGTTATAGCACACAGATAATGTAATTCCCAGCCGGTTCCAATTTTTTCTATATATAGTAGTACGTCGTATTGAGTTAAGAATATATAACACGGTATAGTTTTTGAAAACTAAAACTAATGACAATGGATATCTTCCGATTGTCATGAATACAAATCCGTTCCTATACCGGTTGTGACTTACATTATTTGTGACTATACACCGGCTTTGACTACTGAGTAACACGACGGGTGCAACTAGGGCAGCAGGAATTGCTTACCTTTCCGGAGCACCTGAACTTAACCTGGTTTTATACGGTTTGTGTTACTCCAGCTTTAGTTTTCATTGTAGTGTTGTGTGCTTTATATTTGTCTTTCGTTTCATTTTGTTGGCCATGGTCTTGTCTGTCTTCCGACTTAACGATTTCTGTCCGCCCCTTTGGTATCTTCGAATTCCTTTTTCTACTTATATTTTTGGACTAAAGGAAAATACAGTTTATGGAGAAACCAACTATAAAGATAACATTCAGGGAATTTTACAAATTATAATGTCGGAAATATTTAAACTGTACATTTCCAACATACATTCCAGTACCCGATAAAAAATAAGAACATACAACTCAAGCACGGAGAACCTCCACACAGCACAAAGAGAAAAAAAAACGTAATAATATTTAATAGATGGAATATTTGTCACAAAGAGAAGATCGACTTCATACATATGTTTATAAACAAAACCATTCAAATGTCAAATTTAAGTGCATTTAAATCGCTTTTCTGGATTTACCTTCATCGAACACACTAGGGGCTTTAACATGTGTATATTTGATATTTATTAGAGAAAATCGATCAATATGTCGATCATCGGAATGCCATATAACCACATTCAGTTCTTGGTCACATGACTTCAGTCTCGATAAACCGAATGATATTCGTGACAAAGACGATATATTTTGATTTTTATCTCAGGGTCATCAACATTTTACTTTTAAATGTTAAACAAAGAAGATCTAAAACAAACAATAGATCGTTTAATAATCAATTAAACAGATTTGACAAAAAGCATTGACAATTTAAATAAATGTACGAAATGTAAACATAAAACTGGGAAAGGTACATGTCACATTACACTATTTTTAAACTTATTTTCAAAAAGAATTATATCATCATTGATGACACAATTATTGATTAACATTTCATATGATCAGATAAGTACAGTAATTATCATAAATATACACAACGATAACAATTCAATTATAATAGGAATGCTTAGATTTATTCAATTACATGCAATGTCTTAAAGTTAATTGAATGTATGTATTGGTCTACATGAACATCTCGACGAGCTGTGTATGGTAGAGTCCATGACAAAAATTCTCTATACCCAAAAAGTTAGTTATAATGTTTTAATGGATAGCATCCGCGATATAGAAATACGCCGTTCGGTTTCTCCGCCTGCAGGTAAAACCTCTGCCAACGATGTGTCTATGTATAATACCCGACCACCCCGAGAGTAGCCGGGGAAAAGAGATATGTCACTCGGCTTCTCCGCTTGTGGCATAACTCCTCCTAAAGTGACGTCCGTTGGTTGGGCAAATATATAAATTCTCAACCAACGTCATTCGGAGGTGACGTATAACAGTCAGTCCCGTGTAGGGAAAATGCCACGCTCTCAGCACGTTAAAGACCCTTAGCAACAGCTCGTAATGAGTGGTCATTGGTGGCCAGTTGCATAGGCTAAATCTCTGCCCCTACCCAAACAGTCCCAATTTGGCTACCTGTGGCTATAATTTCCCAAGCCCTGACCCAAGCCCCCTTTTTATGATTTGTTGTTTGATAACCCGTTCTTGGTCTGAATATACATGGAATATTCGCCAGTACGGGCTAATTTAGCATAAAACATCTGTTCTTGGAGTCATAGTCAAGTATTCACCTTGAGTCCAGATGCCATATTAAAGTATTAACATTAAGTCCATGGCTACACATCTCTGTAATGTGAATTCCTAGTTCCTATTTTACAAGTCATAGATATATCTTTTTAACAGGTCAAAATTGAAAACTCTAAAACGGGATCTAGCTCTTAAATATTTAAACTGCAAAGATTTAATCTACTTTTTTACCGATATAACTAAAATGGTGACCCTTCATTATACCTTTTTACCACTTAACAGTGGTTTATAAAAGCTATTTGTATGATTCCTATAAAATTTGTAAGTGATGGTTTTTCTTTTTATTTGCAAACTGTAAAACAAAAAACAAGTATGATAGGAACCAAATGTTTTGGAAAGTATATTATATATATATATATAACATTTCATCCACAATCAATTGGCATAAAATAAGAGCAGCCATAGGTGAAATTGATATACCACCGATCACCCTAAGAAACGACTAAAACAAATTTCATGTAACAAAAATGAAATAGTCCTCATTAGGTTCTTATATCATAAAGCGATACTGACATTAAGGTATAAATTTCGGAAAACTAAATGTTTTGAATATATTGGAAAATTTCTTTTGTCTTTATTTGTTTTAGGCAGCTGTGAAAATGATAATACTTGTAAAATATGACTTAAAGATGGAAATAGATGCAAAGTCAAAAGATACAGCTGTCCAACAAAAAGGAAAAAGAAATTCGACGGTCGGTCAGTATCATAAAGATGTCAGAGTTCGGACATGTTAATGTATTTTTTTCTTTTTTATAAATATAAAATGACATAAATTCATGTAACTACCGGTAACAAGTATATCGATTGTTGACTCCAGGTTTATTTTTTCGCGTCTTTTGGTATGTTTTAAAGTAAAACACACTCTCTATATATTGCTATACTTATGAAATGTTTTCATTGGTGTTGGTTTAATCTAGGATCGAATGTAGAAATGAAGGTCGCAGTTTCTAGTCTGAAGGTATTAGTTTTTAAGAAAGTCTGATATTTTTGCAAATCAAATTACAGTGAAAATAAAATAAAATCAAGACTGAGCATCACATACTTAAAAAAGTCACGTATTAATTCGTGTATATATACGTGAAAATGCTTTTATTATATTATATTATGATCTTTTCTACCGATTGTTTCCATGGAATATTTGGGATTAATTTTATACACGAATGTACCCCAACCATTTAAAGTATTTCTAAATGTGAAATAAACACCTCATAGAGTATCTTCACATTTAGTATTAATGGAAAGCAACAGGCATTTCCACGAACCGTTCAAATTAGTCAATATTATTTCCAACTATATCCCTAACTCTATACGTACAAAATCAACGAAAGATTTCAGATCTTAAGATTTTATTATTTTAAAAGGTATCCCGATTATGTTACTTTCAACAAACTGGTATAAAAACCTCTTCAGAAAGTTTGCCACAATATTATGTTTAATTTGAAATAACATCACACATTAATATTTAAAAGGAAATCTGGTCACCATTTAAAATTGTTATCTTACAAATTATGTCCCTTGCTCCTTCTGGGAAATCCCTGTGTTGTCATTGTTTCCTGATATATATTTATATTAGAAAATTTCTTCAAGAGTTACTTGCCCTCGTTTTATTCGATTCACTTTACTCGATCTTTAGTTTTCTGTGGTGTTTAAAGGAGGTTCGGTTGTCTAAATAAAAATAGATAGAATTTATTTTTATACTTTTTCAAAAGATAACCTATAATATCCTGTATAATAAATTACAATCAAATGTGTTTGTCACAGAACTCGTTGAATTTTCTGTTGATTATATCGGTAAAAACTTTTTTCTCGATACGGTATACATAAACAGATAGAATTCTAAAATGAAATAGAAAAAGGTAGCTTATATCATATATTATCAGAAAATAAAAGGAAAAAATAGGATCACAGATCTCGTTTTCTTGAAACATTAATAAAATAATAATGTATAGTGTAGTCCTTTTATAGAATGAAGTCATTGGGTTTACCGCCCCATGCACCGTTCTTTATGCTCTGTAAATGCGTAAAAATGAATAGTCATTAGATAAAGATTAACAATATGTTTGTTTTGTTTTAATTTCGTTAAAGTAATATCGTTAATATCACAAGTTTTCTATCCAAGATGGCGGAAGACACCCGACCCGAACCTCCTTAAATGTGCTTTTGATTTTCTTTTATTTTGTCAATTGTTTCCTCTGCCCATTTAGTATAGTCCAATGTGAAAATGAAAAGATATCGGGTAAATGTCAGAGAGACCGCATCCCATGGCCAACTACCAGAAAACAGAGGGAATTTTTATAAATATAGAGGTATCCACAAGGCATTCAACAATGGTGGGATACCACTTCCTATGATAAGCTCTAAATCGCAAAATTAAATAAAACGCATATCGTAAAATAATACTGGTCTTTTAAAACTCTAAAAAATGTTTCTAACTCTAGCCTGAAAAGAAATTTTCACTCTTCTTTTTAATTATATATATATCTTGTGGTTGTGTTCACTACCAGGCTCATGTCATAGATGAAATTTTAGTAATATATTTGCATTTAGACCCTTTGAATTTTTCAACTATTTTAATATACTTCATAGTGTTGTTCAATCGGAAAAATTTTGGAACCGATCATCGGTAACTATCGGTTGACTGTAACCAATCGATGATCGATTACATAATCGGTTATTCTTTCGTAGGTGGACTATCTTTCTTTAAATAAAAACCAAATGTTTTCCACACTGGAGACCGTGCCTTCCCACCTGAATAGGCAAATATTTCATGGTCCCCCTTCAACTGGTTATTGTTGGCGTCCATTTTTTTTTTTGGATGAAACTAATCTCTGATACGGATCAGGAGCGGAAACTTGACAAAATACGGAAAAGGGCGGGAAAATTTTCCGATGATCGGGCCATCCATTAAAAATTATTGGTTTGCTGTTTACCGACCGACTCATCGAAATTGCCGCGACTTGATTTTTTTTTCAGTCACTGTCGATTTAAAAATTTTTTTTAATCGAAATTTCTGGAAATTGCATCCGTGTCCGCTTCAGTTACGGGTCTGAACATTACATGCGCCCGAGTCGGCAAAAACAAAAAATGGCTGTAAATTGGAAGAGGCTGCATCTGTATAAAATAGATTCTTTACATCGACATGCATCTCAGACCCCAAAAAAAAACACCTACCTACCTACTCACTTCTGAAAATGTGGGTAGGTAAACAGCAAACCAACATTTTTTAAAGGATGGCCTCGATTATGACCTTTCACAATCGATTATCGCCATCGGGTGACCAACCAAATGATTTTCGATTATAATCGATCATCAGAACACCACTTAATCTATCTACATCATATTGTTTTGTTGTATTGCATGTATATGTGTATGTATATATCTATTTGTAATTATATGGAATGTAACTTTGTTATGTCCTCTTGTACACCTGTGTGTCTGAGGTTTACTAAATAAAGTATTGTCTTGAAAAAGATCACTCTAATATGTCAGTATTTTTAACATTGATTTTTATTGGGTCATGCTTTAAAATCAACATTTTATGCTGCCACAAACTGCACAAGTGCAGACATTTATTCCATATGAAAACAAAAACACATGAGGTAAACATCAGAGAGACTGCAATCCAACCACAAAAAAAACCAAGGGAATGTATAAATCTAGAGGTCTTCACAAGGCCTTCAATAAGAGTGGAATACCACCCCCTGTGGTGGGTTTAAACTTGTTAAGTGGGATCCCAACCCTTCCCCAATGAGTGGAAAGGAAAAAAACAAAGAAAACAATATGAGTAACAGACAAACTATAAAAATCAGACAGATGTTCAACCAATCCAACTAAAGAGTATTTTATGAATTTGCATTAGAACTGAGATAAAAGTTGTGTTTTTAAAAGTTTGCCAGCATCAGTTTTAATTTGATTGCAAATATCCAGCTAGTAATGGGACTTGTAGAAGTGAAGTCTCTACTGTCATTTGTTGGATGGCTGTCTCATGGACAATCATGCCACATCTCCTATTTTTTTACTGCCACTAGTTACCTGAAAACTAAATATGGGACCATCAAATTGTCAAGTGATGCCAGCAAATCTGTACACTCCTATCAGTGCTACCAAGATAGACTTAGTTAATTTCATTTTTTATTGCCAAAGGGTGTACATCTTTGTATTATTAATATAGTAGACAATTTAAAATAGTGGGACATGTCTATTACCAATCCAATCAGTCTCAAAATAGCTCACTAAATAGATGTATCTTATAAAGTAATAAATACTTTATTTATATCTATTTTTACTTGGTGACGTGATGTCAGTCACATTTCATTATTCTCAAAACATTGTTCATTTATGGGCTTATGATATTATTCTTTTTTTCTATATTATTTGTATAGACATGTATTGATCAGTTTTCAGTTTAGGTAACTACAATCTAGTGAACATATTTAGAATCTATTTCTTAATAAAACTTAAAAAAAATATAACTAATAGATTACTCTAACCAAGGCTCATCCATCTTCAGATACCTGGAATTTTACAAAAGAAAGTTATTAAGAAACAATATAGAATGCCGCCGTGGTTGAAATAAAAGGGGACAGATAAAACATTAATCAGCACACTGATAGTAAAGACATAATTATATACAATAGGGTAAATAGAAATAAAACAATAAAGGGTCAATATAATTAACAAAGAGACTTTGCCAAGTGTATACCAAAGTTTGAGGTATTACACAACCAACCACTGAAAAAACTTCTTGCTCAGTGTTCAAGGCGATAACATTCTCCTTTAAATTGCAATTTTTTTATTCCATTTGAACTATTTAGTCACACAATGGAAAAACAATATTATTGGAAGTGGAAGGGTTAGCAACCATATTACTGTCATATGTCAAGTCCATAATTATAGCAGGAGTCAGCTCACCCTGTATAGCGTATTTATTCGTCTATATTTTTAGAAATATATAGTGATTGAGGGATTGGTTTGTTAGTGTTTAACGCCACATCAGCAGTATTTAAGCCATATCGTGGCGAAATAAATGCATAGAAATATGAAGTGAAGATCTATATCTAATAAATCTTAATAACAAGAAAGTTGTTTTTCGAAGAAAAAATAAATATATATGATTAACAAACAGCAAGGAAATTACATTTTATAAAAATTATATCAATTTTAACAGAAGTGAATTATTTGACTGTTTTAATAAAAATTGTATTCAATGTACTGAATAGTACATCAAACAACAACATCAAAGTGCACAATAACATGAAAATGTCTTATCATAAAAATATTAATCCTCACATGCTTAGCAATGAGATTTTACTAATGAAACCACAAACTTCATCAGAAATAAACAATTTATTGATTAAAACATTTAAATTGATTTTCTAATATGATGAATTCTCTCCTTAATTTTCTGCAGATCTGTACTCAGGACAAAGACAAAGAAACTTTTTCTTAGCAAGTAGAATTCACAAACACATGATTTTTATTATGTGAAGTACATGCAAAAATATTCTTGTAATTTTCATATGTATACTTTTTGAAATTCGTCATGCTACGATAATGGCATATATTTCCAAAGTCATGTTAATTAAACCTAATAAATACTCCAGACATACAATTCTGACATAGAAATTACTTTTTACAAAACTCACACAAGGGAATTGTACAATTATAAGATTAAATTTGTCTTAAAGCAAAAGCTCTAATCTCTAAACCAATTTATTTGTCAATATCAAAAGGCTCTAATGCCCTTGTAAAACTAACTGTTTTTAAATTGTCACCAAATGAATAATGGTCGACAGGTGACAGGACAATGGTCACATGATGTGTCAGGTGAATCAAACCCGTTATACCTGTTGTCAATTTCTACATGAGTGACCAAAGATAACTGTACAGTCCAGACAAAGAGGACTTGTGATAAACCCCAGCAGATGGTAATCAGACCTAACAAAGACCTAATGGTAATCAGACCTAACAAAGTCCTAATGTTCAGACAAGTCCACTTAGGTTTTGAATTCATGTGGAATTTCTTTTATCTTGAGTGAGGAATAATAAAATAATAACAAAAATTAGAGTGAAGTTTTATGGTGTGAATTGTTATGTCAATACAATATTTGATCATAGATTATGCACCTATTGTATCAAACTTCTGGATTGGAAAAATGGCAATAAAATGGAATCAATTCTGGAGGTATTGATATACATAAAAAGAAACCAAAGAATACCACTGATTACCGATATTGACATCAGCATATTTATACTGATTACCACCACCTGTACATTTATGCCGCAATGGAAG
>JAULBM010349662.1:0-22201 GCA_032357055.1 Geukensia granosissima | reverse complement strand
ACATTTCTGCCAAGTTTGGTTGAAATCTGTTCAGTGGTTTCAGAGAAGAAGATGAAAATGTTAAAAGTTAACAGACGACGCCGACGACGACGACGGACGCAAAGTGATGTCAATAGCTCACATGGCCCTTTGGGCCAGGTGAGCTAAAAATGGTATATCTATGTACTGGTACATATCATGTTTCTTAAAGAAAGAACCAAAATTTTAAAAGAGATTTACCTACTGGGAACAGAATAAGGTGTTAAAAATATCCCAGGTGACTTGTTTGGCCTGTGCTCATGTAAAAATTGTTGATTTTTGTGAAAAAGTACTCTTTTACTGGTACTGCCAAGCTTTTTTACGACATTACCGGTATGTATAAATATATACCAATAGATATTAAATCTATCAAATTATTTTTCATTTTCTGAAATTACCAAATCATATAGTCAAAAATAGTTAAAATGGAAAAACGGCTAAATTTTACAATTTTCAAAATGAGTGGAGAAAAACAGAAAGCATCTATACAAAATTTGAAATATACAAAGAATTTTTTTATATTGCATTATATAAAATTGTAAAAATTCCTTCAAATAATTTTTCAAAATTGGTAAAATTGAAAGACTTGGTTCAAGAAACAACCATCAATAAACATCTTAAAACCATGCATTATATAAAATTTATGGTTTGCTAATAAACATCTTACCATGATAGAAATACCACATATGTGGATAGGGTGGATCTAACATCATGTGGAATTGAACAATGAAAGGTTTTGGACCTTCACTGTAAACATTGTTATGCATCCGGTCCATCAAAGTTTCAAACTCTTCCATCTGTAGTCCACACAGTGCTTTTAGACAATTCCTATAAATTCCAGAATTCTTGACATACTCCATTGCTTTGTGGTTTTTACTGGACCAATCATCCTCAATTTCAAGACTGTCATCCATACAACTTTCATCTGTTTTTACATCATTGTTATTTTCATCTGCATTATTATCATCAATGTAAATTACATCATCATTTTCTTTGTCAACAGTGTCAGAGTTCTCGACAGATTCTCTAACAAATTCTTTATTTTCCTTGTTTTCCTCCATGTTAAGAAGTTTCTTTTTCTTTTGTGGAGGTTCTTCTGCTGAAGGTAAGATTTCCAAGTTTGATTTTGTCTTGGCTTCTAAAGTCTGTTTTAACAATATTTTCAATGAAATGGTTTTGTTATCTCCTGTTTGAGACGACTCTGAGATAGACACCATGTTTTCTGCATGTTTTCCATTTGCAGCAATAAGAACTGTTGACGTTGGTTTTTTGCTTTCTACTTCCTGTCTATTTGTACCATGAAGAATGTTTGAAGCACACAACCTGTTCTGCTGAGAAGTTGGTATCCATGTTGCAGATGAAAGTTTTTCAGCCTGCCTGTTTCTGACCATGTTCTGTAGTAAAGTTGTGAATGGCATTTGGAAAGCATTGGCTAAAGAGTTACCAGAACTATTAATATTGATGGTATTTTTTGTAGTCACATTCAGAACTGATGTTGAGGTACTTGAAGTGTTGACAATTGGTATACAAACAGCACTTTTAGTACATACTGAACTTGTGGATGGTTTACTTTGTACCAGTTGGTTGTTAACAATAGGTACCAGTAATCCCAACTGGTACTTGCTTGTTTCTGATCCTTTGTTCAAAACTGAGACAGGAAATGGTCTAATGGTAATAGTTTCTGGTTTACTGGTTGAAACTGGGGGTGGTTTTGTTTCTGTTGCAGGGAGTTTAACCATCTGAACTAATTTTGGCATGGCAGGTATGTCCTGTTTTTGTGGTTGTTCAGATTTAATCTGTGTAGTATTGCCTGAAGTCAGAGTGGGTCCTATCTTTTTGGCTCTCACTAGGTGGTGTTTTTTCCTTTTCTTAGATGCCTGTGTTATTATATTTTTTTCAGCTTTTGTTATTTCTGTGGCTGCTGGAACACCTCCTGGTTTTTTAACTGCAGAACATTTTTTCATGAATTTTATCACCATATCTTCATACTCTGAAATAAATAATAGAAAAATTGGTAAATGACAAATATGTAGCATGTAATAATCTACCAATCTTATGTATGGTGAATAAATGTTTTGCCTCAGTACCCCCTAGCTTTACCGACATAAGATACTATTATAATTGTTGGCTTTCCTTGACAATGATGTAAGCAAGACAATATTGACCACTGAAATAAAGCTGTGAGCTCCTTCTCCCCTACCCCACCATACAACCATAAAAATCTGCACTTATGTATTTAAGTGAATATGACTTATTCTATATATGGCAAAATAAATACCAGTAAATTCATAGGGCTATAAAACATATACACCTGTGAAAAAAAAACATTGTACATTAAGAGATAAATCTAAATATTTATACCCTTCCTTTTGTATGTTCTCTTTCTCCGCCTACAGTGGCCAGAATTACAGGACTTCACAACAGCCTCAATCAGTCTCTTGCTCATTCCAAATGTTCTTCTTCCAATTGTGAAGGTCTTTGACAGCTGATAAAAATAAATTACTTTTAAAATATTTCCTATTTTAGCAAAATTTGACTCAATCAGGCCTAGTAACATATATTTTTGTTAAAACACTCTCACTTCTTGAGTTTAATATTCAACATATTAGCTCAAGGCTACAGGAAAACATGCCAGCTTCCTCCATTGCATTATTTTATTTCCAGGCTCACTATTTTTTTTTTTTGCTCTTACTCCTAAATGCTGTGTACTTGGCAAAGTAGCAATAAAGATCACTAAACAAAAATTTTATTGTCTTTAACCCTACCAAGGATCAAAACCCATAACCTTCAACACTAACAACAGCACACAAAACATGGAGCTCAGAACTATCTAAATACTTTATTATTGAAAATTCTTTGTTGACTTGTATTTTCTAGCAATTTGGATTATCCGTTCAAATACTGAGCCATTTTCATGATTCTTGACATGTTGGTTCTTGTGGAACCATCCTCTTTTATACTTATTTAACTAAATATAATCAACCAAAAAAGAAACTGTATCTGTATGTTACTTGATATGTTTAACTGCTCATATTTCTGTTAAAACTTGTGAGATTTATTCGAAATTTTACAAAATATTTAGGCAACCAACACTAACAGATTTTTGTTACAATCTTATTTTTTTCAAATTACAGTACACAAGATTATAAAAACCTCTTTTTTACCCTGAAAATGAACATTTTGACACAAATAATGAGATATAGACATTTATTAATGAACCTTTCAAAAAATTTCATTAAGATTAGAAAACATGCTATTATTTTCAAAGACATGTGTTAAATTCAAAAGGTTGTTTTGTGAATTTACTCTTTTTCATTTTCATTAACATCTTAATTTTCAAGAATTTTGCATCTAGCTTTCCAGTTTAAATATTTACAATTAAATGAATGCACAGAAGATGTTTTGGCAATTATGAGTGGTCTGTGTGCTGCCTTCTAATTCCACTGAAAATTATAATAATCTGCTTTAAGCAATACAGACTGTGAGTATTAATAATTTAAGTGAGTTGACGTTAATGTAAGACCAAGAATAAAGACATTCTGACCCATGTGTGAAAAAGAAACAATAAATTTGCTTTAAATAATGTAAATTACATTTTTATTATAAAAACAAAGCATAATTTATCATATAACACCATTTTTGTCCATATTATTGTAGGATTTATTAGTGTCCGCCATGAAATATTGTCCAAGGACAGAATAAAACACATTGATAACCGTGAAATATTGTCCTCTTGGTTTTTCCTAAGAAATATATAACAGGAAGGACACTTTTTCACAGGACACTTTTTTGGCTTACATATGCAACATCATTTTGTTATTACTCATTTATTTTATTATTTTCTGACGTCATGCACATTTCTCAACGAAAATGATTAAATATAAAGAAAACGAAGCATACAATGATATGAATTGCGTTTGATATGTCGTATTCAACATAGCAACCATTGCGTGTTTCTAATGTTTTATTTGTCTTGCTATGGAATATGATTTCTGTAGAGAAATTTGTCTGCTTCTTAAAGTCACATATAATAAAAGGAATCAGAAATTTTGGCAGATCATGTAAATTTTCATATCCTATAAAGTCCAAAACATCACCCTTAAAACAGGGATGAAGACGTGCAACATCCACAGAATATTTACACCAATCAGAACAAATCTTAAACGGTGAGCATGTATCGATTATGTTTTGAATGATTTGATTGGCTGAAGAATCAAGACCTTGGAATAATCGCTGTATATGGCATCCTTCGAAAATAGTTTCGGAATTTTTACTCCACAGTAAACACAAAGGAATATTTCTCCAGTTTGTACAATACGAATCCTTCAGGTTTTCCTTTGGAAAATAAGTAAGAAATCCTAAACACATTTCATCGGATGTGGAATGTCCAAATCTTACATAGTCAGATACTGACATCGTCGAATAGATACATGTTGTTTTCACCTGGTCTCCAGGAATGACCTTGACTGGTTCTTGGAAACTAAAAAGATGTAGCATAATTATCAGCATTTTGTAAAAAATCATAAACATGTTTACAACTTTATTTTTTTCTAATTTTAAATTGCAACCTGTAATGAAACGATCAACAACATTCTTTAATTACTGTAAAAAGGCAGGTTTGAATAATTCTGCATATATCTATGGCTCCCGGGTTAAAATCTACAAAAATTAGGAGATATGCAAGCATTTCTTTAAACTTCTTCTGGCTAGTTTGATGAGGTCTGAAACCCACATTTTTGTGAAAAATGCTTATTTTATATTCCGGATAGAATCCTATCAAATGATTCAATTCATACAATTTTGTTATTTAATACTTCTGCAAGGATTATCTGCCATTTCTTTATAAGAATTTTGCTTGACAAAGTCTAGCCATACATATCTGTATGGTCGAAAATAAAAAATATTCCATATTTATGAGCAAGAGTATATAATTAGGGACATCCTTTTCAATTTTTACTAATCTCATTGAAAATGGTAAGTTTGGCAAAGACAATAATAATAAACGTATGCCATACAATATCGGTTATAATATAAATTTATGCCATAATTTATTTGTTATACAAATAAATGTATGGCATTGCTTATCGGTTGTAGATATAAGTGTATGCCATTACTTAATTACTGGTTATATAAATAAATGTTTTGCATAGCATATCGGTTATACATATAGATGTAAGCCATAGCGTATAGGTTATACAAATAAATCACCCATTTTACTTTGCAAAATCGAAAATACGCTAATAAAAATACAACCAAGTATGTACATAATTGTATTTTTTAAATCTTTTGTCTGATGGACTGTCGTAGTTATTTATTGCCTCTTTTCGGTGAAGTAAACACGTTAGGCTGTAATAGGTAGCAATATCAGCGTAAATAATTTCATATCCATCGCCATTTACCAATGGGTTCTCTGAACAAATTACCATATAAGATCATATAAAATGAAAACAATTTTTATTTTGTTCAAATGAAAGCAAATTGACAAAAAAATAATGCTTTTTATGACGTACATGTTTATTGCATTACAATTAAAGGTGCCTATGACATTATGAAGTGGATGAAAGGAATTTTAAGATACCAAAGGGACAGACAGAAATCGTAGGAAGACAGACAAGACCATGGCCAACAAAATGAAACTAAAGACAAACAGAGAACAAACGACACTACACTAAAAAATTGAAGCAGGAGTAACACGAACCCTACAAAAACCAGGGTGTGTCCAGGTGCTCTGGAAAGGTTAGCAACTCTTGCTCCACTAGTGGCACCCGTCGTGTTACTCAGTAGTCAAAGCCGATATAAAGTCATAATAGATATTAGTCACAACCAGTATAGAACAGATTAGTAATCATGACATTAGGAAGATATCCATTGTCATTTGTCAAATGGATATTTCGTACCGGTCAACCAATTCATGATAGCGACCAAAAAACTACCGGAGTGTTGACTCTTATCTTTTCCTGATAAGCCCTTGGCTCAGTAGCTTTCTTGTTGATTTTATAGACTTTGCGATTGTTGAAGCCTATCGATAGACGCTGGTTCATTTCCGTCATTTTTCGGTAATAATAACGGACAGATTTTATGACGGAAATGGCCGAGCATGTTGATATTGACTCGTACAAACCTATGCAGTACAGGCGAATCATAACTGTAGTACTGATCAAACGCCAGGTCTGTTATTTTACTGCCATCCCTATAAAGCTCTATACGTTCCTGTCTGCCTAAGTAAAAATACATACAACACATAATTAAAGAAAACTGTGCCTCGCTAATAAAGGAAGTGTCTTAAAATTTACTTTAAATAAGAAAATTGTATATTTTCTTTTGATCTCTTCTGCAATATAGTTATAATTTAAGGTATTTGGATCATAACGGACAACGTGATTATAAAAATACCCGGATTTTCTAGAAAACCATAACGTAAAAACATCAGGAAAGATCGGGAAACTTCGGAAAATGCTATTTATTTTTAGTAAATCTTTTGATAGTTTAAACAATTTTACAGATATTTTTTTTTAATCAGGAATATTATATTTTAATATCAGTGAAGATAATCTTTATCTCCGCTCAATTGTTGAAAAACAAAACTGATATTTTTATACAGGTTCGGATACATCAATTATAAATGTGACCTAAGGGAGTCAGTATTAATCCAGGATTTATCTGTTACTTATGGTATAGTATGAGTTTATTCTATGCTGACAAGAAAGCTATGTTTCCAGGACACGTGCTGCTAGGGATATAGAAAGTTCTACTAGTATTTGATTCAGGTATATGTGGAGTCCGAGGTTCGTATTTGGTATTTTAGTGGCTACCTCTAGAGCTGTAGCATTATGAAAAATTTATGCCTGGAATTACTTTAATTCGAAGGATGGTATCTACCATTGACTTATTACTACAATATCTCGAAAATAGTTAATTTTAGAAACAAACTCGCAGCAAAATCCATCCTGAAATTTGATTGCAGTATCTCAGTTTCCGTATTTAATTTTTATATTTGTGATTACCTAGATAATGCATGTGATTGTAAGCTACAGTTATGTATATTTCATCTTTAATCAACTTTTTTGTACATTCTGACGAGCACTCAGCGTCGACTACCACCCGTTCCTCTTTAGGAGGTAGATTTATCCAGTACTGGCCAATCACCATAATACCAGCGTCATGTTGTCGAAGATTTGGAGTGTAGTAAATTGTCATACCAGATGCATCTACCATTCCTCCTATTCGCTTTGGATTGTTCCAATGTATCTGGAATCATTATGATTGATTGATTGATTGATTGGAGTTTAACGCCACGCCGGCAATATTTCAGCCATATCGTGGCGAGAGGAATCAATATGAAACGCGATTCTTGAAAAAAATATAAGAATACAAATGTCGGCTTTATTAGACGGAAATGGTAAAAAAAACTTCTTTACAAAAATTATTTTTATTCTGCCCATGTAATGTGATACAAACCCTTCTCAAAATGGGCTTTAAAATGGGCAGATTGACTTGCAATTTTGACGCAGAGTTTATGAAGTCACAGTGACGTTATCTTGATGAAATATTCCACATAAAATTTTAATATAATAAATATGTTACATCAAATATACTTTAGAAAAAAAAATTTAATTGGCAATGTAGGGAAAAAAACAGCTTCCTTTTGAAATGTAAGTTTTTGACCTTATAGACCTTTGACCTTATGTGTTTCATAGTAGTGGTCAATCACATCATCATGTGAATTGTTTAATCAAGCTAGTGTACGTACTTGTAAAGCACCTGTCCTGAATCCATTAACTCCAACTCTAAATCCTGAATTGTTGTGAGAGCATTCCCCAGACATTCCCATACTCCATATACCAATAACGTTAGAACATTTAGGATCAGCAATCATCCCACAAGAGAATGGTGTATACAATGGATGTGATATCGTCTCATCTAACAATAAAATCTAAATATTCAAATCATTTTGAAAGACCAAATTTAGCCCTCTTCAGTCGAATAGATCAACACCTATGTAAATTCAGTTTAAGATTATGTTGTTTGAAAGTGCTCAGCAAATTGGAATTAACTACAGATAGGATTTTTATTCTAAGATCCTCTTGGTTGTTTTTTTGTTTTTTTGTTTTTTTTTTTTTTGCCAAAAGAAAATTATTTCGAAATCCGATATTTCATTGTGTAAAGTGTACACAGGTGAGTCCATTAAGGCGTTATTTAGAACATATTATTGTTTCAATTTTGTGGAATTAGACCAGTGTAGAATACCCAAGTGAGAGATCAAAAGGGCATAGTTCAAAGAGACAAGACAAAAAAGATAAAAACGAAAACAAAAAGAATAAATGCTTGGAATCCATGAGCTCCATTGCAAAACAGGAGTGGGATCAGGTGCTCTTGAAGGGTAAGCGTGCCCTGTCTTGCGGGTAACACCCATCGTGGAATTCTTTAACTCTAAGGTTGTCAACTTCACAGTATAATACAAAAAAAAAAACACATGGAGAAGTGATGAGACTCGATCCTCAGTATATTTCAATTTTGGTTAGCATGCTGTTTTCTGGTCCTTAATTTTTATTGAGGTTCTTCGATTGATTAGATCGTGTCGGTCTGATACGTTCTTTTCTGCTGTCGGACGTGCCTCGACTGAAGATCCAGTTTGCTATCAACTGTTTAGGTTTTGAAAAAAGCTATCAACAGCGAGTACTTTTTCGAGGTCGGTCCATCTTGTTGTCTCTTGTTCAATTTAAAATTTAATATATATTGACATCAAAAGTTAAATCTTATACAGTTGTGTTTTAAAGTTTGCTTTTGTGTTGGTTTTTTCACACCACTGTCTATTGGTTCGTGGAGCGTTGATTACTCACAAACGTGCTTTACTCCGCTACATATTTTATGTGCCTGTCCCAATCAAGGAACCTATAATCCAGTTGATCCGACGACAGGGATAACTACCAAGTGCAATACTTTTCGAGGCCTTTCCGTATTTTCAGGGAATTTAAACATCTACAGCACATTTCCGTAAAATATTTTTTGAAAAATTTCATGTCTGACAAGTCTGACAATATAACTCAGACACACTTACCTGAATCCTGACATCCAAACAAAAGAATATGATGCATGACATCGTGGTTGTCAATGATTGGTTCCGTTGCTACCATGTGATAGTCGCCATCTTGTGGAAATTCAAATAAAATACATCTGTATGTCGTGACCTGTTTCGGAACTTTACTTACAGGAAATTTTATTGTAATGTTCTTGGTATCTGTAAATATATAATGATTATATGATGTACTCGTGTGGATTTTAAACAGATTTACGCCTCTTTACTAAATCAAGTCGATGCCAATCTTAATGGGCTGCCAATGAGAAACATTAGTAGAAATTGTCCCTTTACCAAGTTCTTATATTTTTTTTTCATATCCAAATAGCAGATTGTGGTGGGTGGTGGTTTTTACAAGGGGATCACATCTGGTAAATTAAGGTACAGAGGTGCAATTGGACAAATTACAGGCTTTCGAAAAACCTTTTGAAACTGTTGATAATTATGATTTCTTTATACTACACTTCCACATTATCATATTAAACAGAAATTTTCATATTTGATTGAATGATGTCTCGACAAAACAAATCATAAGTACATTTGCTGTAGCAGAGAAAGGTCAAATTTCTCTGAAGAAAAGAACAAATATAAAAATATACTTATTGGACCTGTGATGAAATTATTGCAAAAAATTTATAGACAGGTCGTACGAATTCCAATGGGCACAAATTGTGCTCCTTTAATAGCAGATTTGTTTGTGTACTGTTATGAATATCATATAGCCAATATTCCCAAGGATCCTTCTAGATCTGATTTGATGATATTTTTACTGTTAATTATTTAGATTTCTACAAATACACTATTCAAAGGAATTATCCTTGATTAAAGCCAATAACAATAGCCTAAAATGTCCATTTCTGGACTTAGATGTATAATGTTTCTCAAGGTCAAATTTCCACCAAAATCTACGACAAGGGGGACGATTTTCTCATTCCCAATTTTTAATTTCCCCTTCTTTGACGGGGATGTTCCTTTGGCTCCTTCGTACGGTGTTTATATTTCTCATCTGGTTCGTTTAGCACGTGTTTGAAGCGACGTTTCAGATTTTAATGAACGCAATCTCTGTATAACTGAAAAATTATTAAGTCCAGGAATTCGTTACCACAAACTTATTAAAACATTTACTAAATTCTTTCATAAATATATATATAATATAAAATTTTGATGAACTTGTAAGCTTATGAAACATGGTATATCACAAAACTTGGGAATTTAAACGAAATCCACATGGTCTTAAAATTCATCTTGATAAACTTATCCGTAAAGGATATCGTCGCAACATGATTATTAAATCTTTAAATATGGTTTTTGTTGGTACTAATACCGACTTTCTTGCTAATAGCTTAATACCGAAGTAATATTTTATAATTCCTATTTCTACTTCCCGTCTATATATATTTTAATACTGACATTTTCATTACCCATGTTTTCTTTGATTTTTATTGATATTGCAACACTAAATCTAATTGGACGTGTTTAAATTGATACCATAGTGAAGGAAAACTTGGTTTCTTGATCGATTCCTTTTGGCTTTATTACTAGCAGACAGCAACTGCGAGTACTCTTTCGAGGTAGATACTTTTGTTGTATTTCGTGTCAGTTTTAGTTGTATCGGTTGTTTTTAGTATCTAACTGAAGTGTTAAATTCATTTCAACCGATTTTTATAGTGTGTTTTTATTGCTGTGTTGTCATACCACTGTCCCAGGTAAGGGGAGGGTTGAGCGCTCATCAACCGGTTTAACCCCGCCACATACGTATGTGGTTTGCCTTTGTTTAATTATTTATTGTTATTCGTTAACCATTTTTTCAATAGATTAGGTCGATTTTCGTGTTTTATGAAAACTTTCACATTTGTATTTCGTGGCATTTTACAACTTCCGTTATGGTGTAGACTCTGGTTCTTTGTTGATGGCCGTAATGGGACGTGTAGAAGTTTAGATCCGACTGTCATTTGGTAGATGGCTGTCTAATGGACAATCATGCCACATCAACTGTTTTTTATAACCAATCATATATTCACAAACGGAAAAGGGCATATTCAAGCGGTACATCTGTACACCTTTATATGGAAAGTGACCTCCCATTACGTCTTTCACATCAAATCACATCTTCGCTAGCCAAGGGTTACGATCAGGCCCCCCTCTCTTCAAGAGAGGGGGGCCTGATCGTAACCCTTGGCTAGCGAAGATCGAGAGGGGGGCCTGATCGTAACCCTTGGCTAGCGAAGATGATCAAATGAATGCTCTCGGTCGAACGGGATTAGAGATTGTCTACTCATTTGCCAAGTCCAGTGTAGAATACCCATGTGAAAGATCAAATGCGCAGAAACTAAAAGAGACAATACTATGTTTAATTTGAAACAAACTTTAAGAAAAAAAACGAAAACAAAAGAGCAAAACGTATAGTAGGATCAGTTGCTCCGGAAGGGTAAGCATCTCCGGTCTTGCGCGCGGCACCCTCCCTGAAGTCCAAAGGGACAAACTTGGTGTCAAATCATGATGTCTTATTCTGGATAGTCGCAAAACGTGTCAATTCGAATGTTCACTAAAATTGATCACATCTACATGCAATTTTCGCTACCAGGTGTATTGTTTACAAACAATGTTCCCAACCAGTGCTGCACCTAGTATAAACGTAGGATGACAATAGATTAGTTATACATTTGGTATTTTTGAAGTGGGGCTTTTTACAGCTTCTGTTATGGTATGAACTCCGGTTCATTATAGAAAACCGTAATGGGAACTGTAGAAGTTAAATTTCTACTGTTAATTGAAGGGTCATGGGCGTAGCAGGCAGTACCAATATTTTTCCAAGGTACGGAAAACCGTACCAATAATTTCAGCAATTTCAAGTTAAAAACAAAAAATGTAAACGCTAGATAAAAAAGACAAAAAATCAGAAGTAATCATTTTATGGTCTAAAAAGCTCCAAACTGCACAGATTTGCTTCAATTTTTCAAATTTTTTCAGGGGGAGCATGCCCCCATACCCCTAGCAAAAGTGCACCTTCGGTGCGCTTCCGCTACAGAGCAGTACCAATATTTTTTTGGTTGCTACGCCACTGAGGGTGACTGTCTCAAGAACAAACAAGCCACACCTATTTTGTACAATTGTTAGTCCCATACCTGGTTCTTTCAGTGAAGGACAGTTTTGAATTGTTGATTGATAAGAAACCCATTTGGAATGCTGTTGCTGACATAATGTACCATTGGACAGTTCACAAACACCTAAAATAAAAAAAACAAATGCTAATGTTCATGTACAAAAAGATTTTTCGAAAATATCAGTTATTAGATATACTTATATTGATGGATTATTGCTTAACGTACAGCGGCAAATATTTCATGCATATTCAGGACCATAGTGTATTAATGAAAGAAGCCTGCTTTGTACTAAGCCGACACCTTGAGACGGAATTTTTACGTGCTATCTCGCGAAAGCAACAGACCGCAGGAAGGCATGCCACTTTACCCAGACAAATAATTCTGTTCCTTGGTTGATCAGTCTGCTCTTACTGCGGAGAAGCAGCAATAACCAATTTTAATGTCTTTGTGTTTGACCGGCCGGGGATCGAACCCACGACCTTCCGCATTCGAGGCGAGCACGCTAACCGCGGTGATACACTTTAGTTTAAAAATTCGAGATAAAGAATAATTAGCGATTAGACAACCATACAAAAAAAATCCAAATTATAAACAATTAAGAGCTTCGGATTACCTTACAATCTTCAACCTTTCTATAAGACAAGCTTTGAAAGGCTCCAAAAGATGAGGAAAACATATGTGAGCGCTCAACCTCCCCCTTATCTGGGACGGTGGGGTGACAATACGAAAATAAATCAAACCTTCAAAACAAATCCGATTTAACTCTTTTCCACTGTAGTTTATCTCAGGTCTAAATTTTATATATCTTTGTTGGTGTACCAAAAATGTGTTAAACGAGGCCAAAGACAAAACCAAGTCCCATATAAACGATATACCATAAATTAATACATTTTGGAAAAAGACAATAGTGACCATTTCAACCTCTAAACGGAGATGAATTTCTAATAATCAGTGTGGAATTGAAGAGGTGACCTTACCACACAGTTGGCTGCCTATTATAGCTTTAAGGCAAGTTTGACGCTATTGTAAACAAGCATCGTCTCCTTAACTGTCCCCTTGCTGAACCCTAAATACAAACCTGGGTGTGTAATGTTTAGGGTGTTGTCAGTAGTCTGGCCTGGTGTCCATTTGCAGTCGGGATCACCTAGCTCCTCCCCGTTGTATCTGCCATCACCATCCGAGTCCAGCATACAAAGTTCTTTACTCCACTTCTTAACACATTGTAAAAAATGAGTTTTAAATTTGGCATTTAAGCAAATGTTTGTCCGTTCCAATTAAATATTTGTTTTATTATTTTAATTTATGATACTGGCTTGCATTATTATTTTTTTTCTTTATGATCATTTTTATACATTTTATTGATATATTTTAAAAAAGATTAGTAAAGAATCTACTTTATAGTAAGATGAAGAAATTTTGTTTTTCGCTTCAAAATGGTCACTTAAAATACATATACTACCTTTCCAAGTCTCAAAAAGTCTGCACCAAATTGGTTTCTTTCCCCTCCGCCACCAGGCAGTTTGTGCCCAACAGCTGACCAAATGCTGTGACCGTTACAAGGATGAGGAACTCTATCCCCATTGGGTATTAGTTTCTGGAATTCTTTGTAAGACTCTGCAGTGTTGAAGAAAAGGACTATCGCACAGTACAAACAGGACCTGAAACATGATCGCTGCTACGCTTTAAATTTATGGTCAATCCTTTGTAATTATGCAATAACATGAGAGTTTGAAGATACCCGAAAGGCAAATCGATTACCGGAAGTGAAGACCATGTATAAAGAATAGTGGGACAAGAGAAAAACAACAGCTTGCAAAACCTTAAACTTGAAACAGACATACGCAATAAAACGAGGACTGTTTAAGTGTATAAAATAAATCTCGATTTTTTTTCCCTAGCATTCATGGAAAAAGTTCCCTTTTACCTATTTGGCAAATGGTTGTCACATTTTAATAACATAACATTTTACTTTGATGCCTTAATAGCTTGCTGTGATTGACACGTTGTGATAGAAAATCAAGGTTTATGATTGACACGTTGTGATAGAAAATCATGATCTCACTGTTATTGAAGGCCTTAAGGTTTGTGATTGACACGTTGTGATAGAAAATCATGATCTCACTGTTATTGAAGGCCTTAAGGTTTGTGATTGACACTTTGTGATAGAAAATCATGATCTCACTGTTATTGAAGGCCTTGATTGACACGTTGTGACAGAAAATCATGATCTCACTTTTCTATATCCAACGCCACAACACAGATGGCAGTAGTAAAAATGAGTATAAACGATTAATGGTAACCAAAGCTATTTGGTTGCTGCAAAGCTTGACTATAAATGAATGGTTTTTGTATATTTGTAATATGTTCAGGTAAAATGACAGAATGATTGTTCAATGATGTAAAAAAAACTCTTCAAGCTGTTTGAATAACATTTTATACTGGACGTCGAAGTAAGTATAAATTGAACTCTAAAAGAAACGTATTTCCTTCTAGCGAGACCAGTTTAGACACAGTAGGATTAATCTATTATTAATATTTGTAGAAGTGTAACTTATAAAATATATTATGTATGAAGTTGTGTAAAATATCAGAGAATATAGAAATTTTATAGGGATTCTGTCCTATGATTGATCTTTTATTGTGACTTTTGTTACGGAAACGCGACTTTTGTTTCACGTTTTATGGCAAATTTCACAGTTTAGTCAATCAAGCTGATCAGAAATACATTTATGAGATTAGCTGCAAATAATAAAAATTTTGTTAACAGTGATTTTATCATGTTTTATCAAGTTTTCCATGTTTTATGCGGTTTACGTACTGTGAATTTTGACACTGGAGATCAGAGATGTAATTATGTAGTATTTTAGTTGCTTTAATTAAAATTCAGCTATTCAGTCTGTGGGTTTTGAGTACATTTTCCCCTTCAGACATTAAAGCGGAAAACTTGGAGTTTGAAAGTTTATTTGTTTCAACGGGTTTGAATCTATGTATCACAAACAAATTTCAATATGACATGTGTGATGCCCTGTATGGCCATTTCGTTTATTACTCGTCAGCATTGGTCGAAGTCAAACTATTGGAAATCAAGTTAAAATACAGCGTAAAGTAATAAATACAAGTATCAGACCTAAACAATCTAAATAAAAACGAGTCTAAACTAAGCTAAGGGTCACCTCTGCATCGAAAGGAAGATCCTTTGAAATTTCTGTCAATTGTTTTACAGATTTTAATCGGAAAATTTCAAAGGCATTTATGTAATGCATCATGCCAGGGTAAAATTTCTGGCTATTACGCTGAGAAGCTGAGATTATTGTTATCAGAAACAGGAATGAAAAATGCTGCTGGTCGCTTGAACTTAAAGACCAAGGGATCAGTAGAAGTTCATCGGTTTTCGCTATTGTAGATTTACTGCCCTTAATTTTCATGCAAACACAAAAAATTTCGCGGGGAGGGTCCATACCATAAGTCCTTGTGGTTTTGAACAAATGTTTGACGAAAATCATGGGAAATGTGCGTTAGAACATGGTTAAAATAATTTCATTTATCCATACGTTTTGGAAAAGATGAGGCCTCAAAAAAGATCCTATACTGCTGCAAAAAGTAGTTCGTGCCTCATGTCAATTTTGCCAGACCAGCCGATGTTTAAATCAACGTCTCATATTCCTTTATAAACTCCTGTTAAATAACTTTAAATTCCGATCATAAATTTTAAAAGCTTAATTTTTATTGACATCCTTTCTTTTCATGTCAAGTTTATATGAAAAAAACCGAGAAAAACTGTAAGGGAATTTTCCTTCTGATTTATAAATCTCAGCCTGTGGAGTTTTTTGCATTATCAACACGGATTTTGTAAGACACCTCGGCAAGATTAATTTTTGCAAAGGTCAAATAAAATCAGAAGGAGGGTTCCTGTATCTATAAACTATTCCCACAATAATCAATTTCTTGAATTTCTGTTTGAAATTTCATTTGTTTCGACTGTAAACCATGGAAGAGAAAGAGTTTCTGACCCGCTCATGTTATTTTCGGGGTGGCTGGGAGATCACGTTTAAATGTTAACCGGTCTTAGCTTAGAAGGCTGATAATTTGTGCAATTTCAACGCCTCAAAAATATAAAAATTAAGGATACGAAATAAATGCAGAAAATTCGGCAAAGTGTTCTATTTCTCATAAGAATTAAATAAACTCATTTGCGTACAAAGTGCTTTTCTGAATTAACTTTAATCCTTCATCAGGTACGCTATTGATAAAACGTTCGAAGCCCAAATTAGTTTGTAAAAAGTTTAAATTAAATTTCAAGATAATACCAAAATCAATGCACACACGTCAGAATGAACAAAACTTGGTATTGCTCCTTTAGACCGTATTTGTAACTGCGTAAATTCCAAGGTTAAAATGAACAAGAAAGAAAATAGACCGCTTTCTTCCCAAAACACATTCCATAAACGGAAACAGTAGAGCAGACACCTTAAAAACAGGGAAACGTTTTACTGCTCCATACACCACACAGAAAAGGCAAACTCTTTATTAAATCATGAACAAATTAATAAGGGATAAATGCCGGAAAGACAGCAGCCCATTCCTTAAAGGATTTTTCTGATTAACAAATTCATTTGCGTACCAAGACCCATTATGCTATTAGAAAGACGTATTTTATTTGTATACATGTACATGTATATTATTTTATATTGTATTTTGGATATATCTGATACTATATTGGTACATGTACACATGATATGGTTAGAGACTGAGTATATTAGGCATCGACCATTAGATTTTCGGACGAGCGCTTGGACTCATTTCGCTGCCAGATTAAGTTTTAGGACAGCTTCGCAGGTGGCTGTATTTCAAGTGAAGTTCATAAAAGATAATCCTGTCCACTAGACTGTTGTTTTTCAAGAGGCTAAATGTTCGGACGGATTTTTTCTTTCTGGTTATCTATTTTTAATTAAATTTTTCTTCAGTTGATTATTATCTTTTCAAAGTGCTAAATGTTCGAATAGATTTTCTCTTATTTTTATTTATTTTTAATCAAAATCAGATGGATCTCATCAAATTCTCTTTATTTTACAAATCAAATATTTAAAACTGACTTACCTGTCCATGGTATTGTTTAATTTTAAAATTTTTTCTCCATTTAATTCCGTGTTTTCCAAATCGGTGCTTCTTAAATCCTCGTGTCTCTAAGCTTTGCTCGTTAATCGGGCTTCTTTATCCTCTGACGCTCAATACTAAAGAATCACATTGCATAGTTATTGCGAAACTAATATGAGGTTTGTAGAATATTAAATCCAACTCCTCTATCAATTTTCTTATGTTTATCAGTGAGTTGGTGTTAAATTTCCTCGTTATGAAACCTGGGACTAAGAAACACCTTTTTTTTATCCCAGATGAAACTGATGTAAAATCAAATACGTTCTTCTGTAGAAGTTTTATTTCTACTGCCTTTTGGTAGATGTCTGTCTCATGGACAATCATGCTCATCTCTTATTTTTTATATTCTGAATGTAAAAGTTTAAATCAACACTTCTCAAACAACATAGTTAAAATGTACGCCTTCAGACATCCGGCACGAGTTTTATCTGGGGGAGATTTAATACCAGTGAATTCTTCAATTTAGGAAAAGTAAAAGCGTTGTTTGAAATTGTTCTCAAACCTCACATCATTTTCACCATACTTTGATTTCTTATAAATTATTTATCGTCGTTCGTTTTTATATTTAGCAGGGATGTATATAACAGAAATATACGTCCCTGTATCTAGTCAATATATACTGACGGTCCAGGGTTATAAGACAAAGGTGGGGGCTTCGAGATTTCTTGGCGAAGCGTAGCGATTCACGAAAGGGTTATTTTTGAATTTATTTTATAAAAAGAATTTCTGTAAGCATTTTGGCCACATTAAAATCGTCGCATATAAATCATCCTTGCTAAAAACTTCACAAAGAAATATACTTCCCTCTACATTTTTGACGTATTTTACTAACGAAAAATAATGAAATAATAAGATTTGATTGTAACACTTATCTACTTGTTTTAGTCAAAATCTTGGATCACTGTTTTTTAATAAAAGCTAAACTAATATTATGGAAATCCCCTAAGTCTTAACACACAGTTAAAGGGTGGTGATATTATTTATTTTATATATGTTAACAAAAAAATATCTTACCCGAAAATAGTCCTTTACTTCTAATCCACACGAAATCCAATCTAATCGAATGACGGTTAACTACAACATTTTAAAATATGCTGGGTGCACAATTAGTTGCGTCTGGAGATGGCAGATTAATTTTGAAATATATTCAGGGTTTGAATAAACAATACTGGTATTGCGGGAAATGTGTTTCTTTCAACAGAAATGTCAGGCCATGCCATTTTGTTATTTAAATAAAACAAGATAAACATATATCAATTAAATAAAACAAATTTTTTTTTTTCAGGGGCGAAAGTAGGGGGTGGCAAAAATCAGGTATATTTTATCACACACATCCCAGCTTTTAATTAGTCCCAGATCTACCACTATCCCACTAATAAATAATTGTGACTCATTGATGCCTTTTGACACACCTTTTTAAAAATAAATCTATAATTATATCTTGGTAGCTGTTTTGCAGATTCTCTGTTGGATTTAATTATTATTTTTAATTATCTTTTGGTACTTTTTCGTCAATTTTCGGCGTTTATTGATGGTTGCCAAGTCGTATTGCCACTTAATTACTTGCAAAAATGAAGTTAAATAAAAAAAAGCAGATAAACCCCTAGTAAACGGACACCATTAGGGATGAGAAAAGGTTGTTTCACACTCTTTTGACAGTATCAGATTTTCCATTAAAACTTTTGCTGTCAAAGTAAAAAGTGTTTAGTTTAAACATATTTTATTTGTAAAGAACAAAAGGGACTAGACACATGAAGTCTTCTCCAAGTGTTTTTGACGCTATCAAAGTTTTAGTAAAACTCAAATCTGATTGCCTTATTTACACCTTATTCGCAACTCAATCGTACATAAGGCGTATTTCCCCGGTTTACATAGCCTTTACTTAGCTTGGCCTTAACTGCAACGGAAATTATAACCCGCCAACAATATACAATGTATATTCTGTTTTCTCATAAAATCTAGTATTAAATGTCAGTGGTGATCTCTAACTCATTACTTTTCTTAATTATCTCTTGTTTATACTTTTGATCTTACTAATTACTACAGATCAATAAAAACTTGTCATGAAAATAATCCAGATATTTTTGGAGGAGCAATCGAGTACCTACAAGTTCGTGTTATATTCAAATGAATATTTCGTAACCGCATTTCGGTAACAAAACAGTGATTTGCGAACAAATAATCTACAATTGTTTGATCGTTATGATAAGCTAGACATTAGACGCAAAGAATATGTATACAATTAGCGTTGTGTAAGCTTATTAATCTGTGCCTATTTCCAGCACATCTGGAAATTTTTACATGTGTGGATACAGTTATGTCTTGTCCAAATAGATCCATATTAAGTTTTCACACATTCCGCCTAAAACAAATCTGCACGATTGTTAAGCTTTTCTTAAGAGAGCAACAATTTGATTTTCGTGGGGTTATGGAAGTACCTTTTAATTTATTTTCTCATATCATCATTGCAAGTCTAGATTTTTTTATTCAATTTCAAACATTATTTTTGAAACGTGTGATATTGACGTCCAACATTTTCTCTTCGCAAATTTGAGACTGCTTTTTGTCACTAAAATACATTGTTTTAGAAATAGTTAAGCAAAAAGTTGCTTAGAAAAAAGTGCCATGATTTTTAGATTTGGATTGAAAAATCGAACAGGGTTGGACGATTTTTCTTTCACTATAATTATAACTTTCCGATTTCACAACTATAGTTAGGTTCTCCTGTGTTTGCACTATAACCTTTCTGGCGTTAATGATTACAACCTACTGGTAAACCTTTGCAGCAGTGATACTGATAGCACAAGTTTGTCTTTTCTCGTAATAAATCGTTGTATATACCGTGTTGGGCGACATCTCGTGTTGAGAGACTTGATGTCTTATCATAAGGTATGTCACCCTGAGCTTGCTTTCAGTAACTGCAAGCATTCATTAGATAGGTACATGTATCTCTTTTTGAATGTATTCTCTGTTTAGTATATTCTTATAATTCGACTCTCTGGTCGGATTGGATGAATTTCTGTCGGATTTCTTTTACTGCTCTTGTTTCCTTTAAATTTTTCAGTGGACCACTCGTTGGGGGAGGATTTAAAACCCACTAAACTAGTTTAACCTCAACACATGTCTCTTGTACCTTTCACAATTCAGGAATATATTTGTCTTTGTATTAAATGCTTTGTTACATTTACATTTTTGATAATGTTCAGGTAAGAGCAGTATTATTTTACGAGTACATGTTTTATTTATTTGGAGCGATTTTAGAGCTTTTCACAATAAGTGATATTCCACCCATGTTGAAGGCCTTGGGGAGACTTTTATATTTGTTACTCCTCTGTTTTTCCTGTGGTTAAAGTGCCCAAAATAATTTTATTTTCATGTTGCCATGTATATTCAATTTCTAATTGTAAATGTAGACTTGTACAGAGGTAACTTTTCGGGTTCTATCATGCGGATCAAATGGTTTCCAACCAGATTAACAGGTTTAAAAGGTGTTAAGGAGTGGGTCAAATCCTTGTTGAAAAAAAACACAAAATAGCTATCAATTCCCGTTTCTAAGGAAATAAGTTTCTTATCCCAATTTCTGAAAAAGTCTAATTACTGCTTATACCATTATATCAAAGTTTGGTTCCAATAATTCCAGTGGTTTTAGAGTAAAGTTTTTCAAACATGAAGCTGCCTTTACCGCAGCTATTTTGTATATTTAACATGGCTCCCAGGAGCCTGTGATCGCTCAACTAACTTAGAGTTGCCGAATCAAAGTTGATGTGAACAAAGATTTAACACATTGCTTGATAATTGTCTGCTTGTTTTTCAACATAATAGTAGTCCAATACTGCTTCTGAAAAGAAGATGAAAATAAGAAATTCCCATAGGGTCCAATGTTGAACTCAGTTTCCTCATGGCAGCCATTTTGAATTCCCAATCAGCAAACAATTCACAAGTTAAGTATCGAACCATCTAACAATCATTTCTGCTAAGTAACAACTATATCCATTTAGTAGTTTCTGACAAGTTGTTTGAAATTTGACCAATCAAAACACATAATTTGCCTTGGCGGCCATGTTGAATTTCCATTCGGCATCAATTTCACAAATCTGGTAAAGGACCAACTGCCTAACATTTCTGCCAAGTTTGGTTGAGATCTGTAAAGCAGTTCCTGAAAAGATGAAAATGTAAAATTCCCAAAGGGTCAATGTTAACCTAAGTTTCGTCATGGCAGACATTTTGAATTTCCATGCGGCAAACAATTCACAAGTTAACTACAGGACTAGCTAACAACAATTTCTGCAAAGTATCAATTCAATCCACTTTGTAGTTTCTGACAAGAAGATGTTTGGAACTTGGACCAATCAGAACGCATAATTGGCCCTGTCGGCCATGTTGAATTTCAGAACAGCACCAATTTCACAAATCTGGTAAAGGACCAACTGCTTAACATTTCTGCCAAGTTGTATTGAAATCTGTTCAGTGGTTTCTGAAAAGAAGATGAAAATGTGTGATTCCCATAGGGACCAATGGTAAACTAAGTTTCATCATGGAGGCTATATAGAATTTCCGATCGGCAAACGATTCCCAAGTTAAGTACTGGACCATCTAACAAGCATTTCTGCAAAGTATCAATTCAACACACTTTGTAGTTTCTGACAAGATGTTTGAAATTTAGACCAATCAGAACACATAATTTGCCCTGGCAGCCATGTTGAATTTCCGACCACATACTTTACATTTCTGCCAAGTTGTGTTGAAATCTGTTCAGTGGTTTCAGAGAAGAGGATGAAAATGTGAAATTCCCATAGGGTCCAATGGTAAACTAAGTTTCGTCATGGCGGCCATTTTGAATTTCCGATCG
>JAULBM010349651.1:0-12205 GCA_032357055.1 Geukensia granosissima | reverse complement strand
CACAAGAGAAAATGTTGATACATAATCGATTGACCAAAAATTCAATCGATTAATCACATCTACATGCCCAACCGACCAATTTGAGACTTTTTTCGATCATCAGAACATCACTAGGTGTAACAATACATTCATCAATATTTCAGTCATATCACAGCGGTCAGTTTTACTGTTGAAGGAAGCCAAAGTATCATGAGATGTAAATGAAATTCAATCTTTTTTTTGTGTGGTACCAAGTCTGGCGCGAACTCATGCCATAAAGGTGATAGACTAGAGTGATCTGTGCAGGTATATCAACTACCTAGACCACTTAGCCACCCAGGCCCCTCCTTTCTTCTGACCTACAAATTCATTCCCATGCCAACTTAATAATATTGTAGTCTGGGATCTGCATGTATAACCCAAACATTACATTGTAAAACAGAGAAAGCCTATGGCAACAACCATCACATAGTTTTTATTCTACGGGAATTAAACTCTTAAAATGTCTGTTTAAACAGATACCTGTCAAGTGAAGAGTAAATATAAAAAAAATTGGAAGATATGATGTGCTAGTACTCTAAAATATCAAAATGTTATCTGATAAATTTTACATATATGCAAAGATTTAGACTGTGTTGTTCTTTTAAATTGTACAAACATTTAAATTTTAAATGTAGGTTTTAGTTAACATAGGTACATATGGCAGGAATAATTTATCTTTCAAACAAGATGACTCACTGAATACTTGTCAAGGCCATGTGAATTCAGTCCTATTTTTCAAGAGATATATAATTTTGATATGTTAGACTTCTATGGAAGATTCATTTAACTGAAGGTGATATTGTAATCAATAAACTATGGTTCCTAAAAATGCAAAATTTATATTAATTTTGGCAGACATTTTCTTTTCAAAAAATATCTATATTCAGCCTAACATAATAATATTCAAGAACCCTAATATCGGTATGCAGAAGGAATATAAATGTTTGTCTTCAACATATCAGATGAAAAACCAGAGGCTCCTAGAAGCCTTTAACGCCAGTACCTACATAGCTGAGTCATAAATTATCAGACAAGGTTTGAAGAGGAATTAAAATAAAATAAATTGAAAATTATATTAATAATGGTATTGTAAGTGAGGCAAACTTTTTTTTTTAAAAATTCAATTTTTTTGTTTATATCAGAGGAGATTATTGAGTCTGGACACAAGACAAAAGATGAAGAAAAATAAAAGTGCCAGAACAAAAGAAAAATTTTTGGCAACCTCAGGAACATGAACAAGATGTAACAAGACACAAAGTGTTGATCTCAACCTAAAAATAAACAAAAAACAATGAAAAAAGGCTCCAACAAAATATCAGGGGTTAATTCAGTCAATCTGGAAGGGTAGGCAGTTCCTGCCTCTTTAAAGCACCACATCATTGTCCATTTTCCAATCTGGTATTAGTCATTTCAGAGTAAATTCCTTCAAAGTGTCAACTGAAGATTTTGATAGTGCTTTTAATCATGGTTATAAATGCTGTTTAGAGAGTTTTTACAAAACTAGGAATTATGGATTATTTGGAAATAGGAGCAAGCCAGTAAGTGGTCACTGCTAATGCCAAGCTTGTAAAGCAGATAGAATGTTGTTCAAATACTGATGCATACAAATCATCAGAGGCAATACTTTAGTTCTGTTTACAATATCACATTAATTAAAGTTATAAATACAATCTTATATAACATCTTTGCAGAAAACATCAAGTCGACAGATACCAACATTTAAATTTTTAAAAGGACATACACTGGCTTAAGTATGAATTTTTTCCATTTAAAATAAAATATACAGTTAAATCTCAGAAAGGATGGATTTAGCTTTTGATATTAATGTCCTTCAATTTGTAAGTAAGTGGAGTCATTTGTTGAGTTTGGTCATATTGAAAAAATTATACCACTGTCTTACTGATAACTAATGCTTTTACAGTTTTCTTGTATCTTTTACAGTTTGGAAATAATGGTTAATGACACAAATCCTATAGAACCCAATGTTAAAAAGTTGTATTGTTGCAGCCATTTTGGTAGAAAAAATGATTTCATCAGATAAAATTATGAAAGGTTGTTATGTTTCATGAAAAGTTTCAAATTTTGTATTTTGGTGGCATTTAACAGCTTCTGTTATATAATAGACTCATTATTGAAGACCATAATGGAAACAGTAGATGTTTAACTTCTACTGTTATTTGGTAGATGGTTGTCTCATGGACAATCAACTCTTATTTTCACATCATTACCAAAGGACCATTCCACTTCAGTTATGTTTCAACTGACCTCCAAGATGGAGATACATTTAAAAGATTTGCATTAGTCCTATGTCAAACTGTCAGACTAAGGCAACATATTTTCAGTCAGAATCTGTGTCATGATGGCAAATGACTCACATTTAGTAGTGAACGTTTATGCCAGGTTTACTTCCAGTTTAGAAAAGATTGATATGTGGAAAAACTCTGCATTTGGCAATCAGGAAGACATATGCAAGCTGACAGTTTGCTGTTATATTATTTCTAAATGTCTATTAGATTACATGTATAAAGAAAGTAAACAAAGAATTAACCTGGAGCCTGTCTTTTCTCATGCCCATCTATGACTATTCCTGGAGCAAATCTTTCGCCATCAGGTTCCCATGGAGCTAGAACACGATCTGCTGCCAGTATGGTGTGTCGTTTGGCATCCTCGTAATCAACAATGTCATAAACGTACGTGTCTTGGTAAGTAGTTTCTTTATATTTTCCATGCTTACATGGACCAAATGCAATTAGGAATTTGTTAGACAAAATCTGAAATAAGATTTTATTCTTGTTTTATAGTTACATTTGTAATTTATTTCTGTATGCAAATCTAGTATCATTTATGGTTGTAAATGTACATAAATGAAGCAAATCAGTGGTTTTTTTTCCATTTTTGTCCTTTTAACAGGGCAATACAGGCACATTACTTTTGTATGAAATCCCCTCAAAGACAAAATTAGAAGTTTTTTTTTTATACAAATTGAAATGTATTACATAACAAAAACTTCATACTAGCAGTCAAGGAATTCTTATACAAAAATGGATTTTTACATTTGATATATTTACTTTGTCTGACAATGGCCTATCAATACTTTTCACATCAAAGAGAAAAAAATATGAGAAAGTAAATATTAAAAATTTACAATAGAATATATTTTCATGAATGACATGTATCCCAGTATATATCATCACTGACATGAGGAACTTTAGCCCTTTGTTATATAATATTGGATTTCTTTTCAGTAAAAACAATACAAGTAGCTATTGATTTCAGACAATAAATTCTTCCAGTAAAAATATCTCTATAATGGCTACGGTCATAAAATTATAAAACATGTTTCAAATTGTTTACAATGTGGCAGTGTTGTTGCCTGCTCAGAACTATGTTGAGAGAAGAGTGATTTCATAATTTAAAATCCAACATAAATGGGGTCTTTTGTTTATTTACTATTTACATGCTATCAAAAAGGCATTTCAAAGTTAACAAAGCCATTATACATGTTATAAATTATATTTGCTCAACACCTAGAATGACACTTTAATCTATCCATAAATGCAGGTATATAACAGTAAAATGGACCTCCTATTAACCAGCAACAAAACTTTTATTTTCACTCACATCTCATCATTTTTTTGTTTACTTCAGTATTGTTTGTAAAATTACTTTTGAATTGTAGTACAATCAGGCCATTTTAAACATGTAATTTAGGGAGGCTTGGAAAATATTTCATTAATGTTTAAAAGATTTAATTAAAATCTTTTAATATTTGTCACCCCATAAAATAAAATGAAATATAATGACATCTTCATTTCAATCTTTTCATTACTACATGCTTGTAGCCAATCAAGATTGAGATATTAGAGCTACACTGACTGGCCTGAATGCCTCAAATAAACTATGATTAATAATACTTTGCTTTACAAATTACCAAAAAATTTCACTGGTGCAAACAGATTTTCACTTTTCACAGGCCACTGAACCAGTACTAAATGTAGCTGTTGAATAATAAATTCCAGTTACTCCTATATACTTAACAGTGTAGTTAGGATACTTATTTATCAATCCAAATATTCAGAAAAAATAATTAATGAATACATCTTTACAAAACAAAAACCAAATAAAACTTACTTGACTCTTGACAGTTCCTAGATAAAAATAACCATCGTCCATCCTTCTAGCCAGAACTCTCTTGCCAATCAGCAGAGCACCTGCAGCAGGTGATATACTGTTATTCTCGATACTCTCTAGCATGGCATCCTTTGCTTTCAGATATTGCCTGGCAGGTCGATATCGACTCCAGCCATAGGGATAATAGTACCTAAATGGATATCCATACCATGGACGACATAATGGATAATCGTAATATGGATAAGGTGGATCCAAATATGGAGCATAATACCCAAATGCATTTACACGAGGTGTGAGGTACAGACTCTCTTCAGGTTCCACTACAAGAGATGTCCCAACACTACAGAGTTTTTCCTGGCTATGTATTGTTCCATTTACTGTTCTTACCAAACGTTCTTGTGCATGATCAGCCCTATAAATGGGTGTTATTCTTTCAACAACACCATGTGTGGTTAATGTGACAATGTGAAATGAACCATATGATTCAACAGCTAAATCTTCCAAAAGCTCAACAGCTACACTATCAATATTGTCCTCAGAACATAAATAAACACAATGGATTGGTCTGCCCCTTGCTGCATTGTAAACATTGTCTAGAATATCGACTGGGTGTTGATCTGCTAATCCATCAGTAACAATATAAACTGCTCCACATCCTGAATCTGACAAGGCTGTAAGTAAAGCCCCTTCTGTATTGGTACCAGTTTTGGGGGTTAGTTTTTTAATCCAATCAGTTGCCACAGCAACAGTTTGAGGTGAACATTTGACCATCTTATCAGCCCATTGGGTGACGTCTGAATTAAATTCCACCAGGTTGAAGGTCCTTGGTTGGGGCTTGTTAGCATGTTTTAACAATGTTTCTATTAAATGTTCTTTGACAACATCTAAACTCTTGTACATACTTCCTGAAGTATCAATACAGAAAGTAACATTCTTCTCCAGAACTTCCCCAAACATTGTGGGGATTCCCTTCAGTTCTGGTGGAAACAATGCCATCTTTTATTCAAGCAGATCTGAAAAGAGAAAGAAAAATCACAATGTCAGACTTTTTAAAATTAAAATTCCACCTTTGTTGGAGGCCTTGTGGATACCTCTGGATTTGTAAATTCTGTTGTTTTGTTTTGCTATGGTTGGAGTGCAGTCTTACTTCATATTATTTAATTTACATAAAGCAGACAGAGTAATGATATGAACTGTTATTGGCTCTTATCAAGATGTATCAACTGAAAAAAATTATATAAAAATGAAACACATTTCAAAAAATTTGTGGCTACTTTGAACTTTTGAGGATTTAAACCCTGGCACTGTACAAAATTTTAAGTTCAAATATGACTGTTCAGTTCTTGACACCAAGCTTAAAACGCAGCTCACAAAGGTTAAACTTTCATTCCAGGTCTTAATTGGGACCCCTCCCCCACAAAAAAAAAAGAAATAAAAACCCATTTCAATAAAATTCATAACTTGATTGCTTTAATCTCAAAAGTATCTGGTAAAACTATCTAAAGCTCTGAACAAGACAAATCAATAAACAAAATTTTATCTGAATAAAGACAAAGGCATCAATAGAGGTGAGCGCCAAACTGGCATTAGACCAGATCTTGTCATCATGGTTATTTCTGAGATTTTTAAGTATAGACAACTCTTAATTGGAATTTGGAGGTCAGAATTCCATCTATTTATTTCTGTTTTGTAATCACTTGGTTGGATACCTTTAAAGCATTGTATGTAGAAAAAAAATTATGAATTTGTTGGTTTTCTGTTTTTTTTTCAAATATTCAGATTCATAAGTTTTTTAAGTTCATTCAAATCAAATGATTAGTATAAAATAGGTCCAAGGTCAAAGTTCCACTAATTAAACCTGTAAATATGATATAGATGAAAAACGAATGAGAAACATCAAAATTTATTTTACACCAGGGATATCATAAAAAATTGAAATTTAAGTTCCTTATACAATAAAAATTACTTTCTGTGGATATTGCTGCTTTAGAAAGACACATTTTTTTAAAACCATTTACTTTAAAACATCATTCATGTAATAAAAATAATACTGTACCATCAGCATATCAGATAACACACAAGTATACAAATTGAGGTACATGTACATGTATACTTACAGTCTTCAGTCAAAAGTATTCGGAATTTACAAAATTACCCTATAAAGTCAACCAAATCTTGATTTTTTGGAAAAATTATTGCACAGTCATTTCTTGGTGGATTTTAATAAATTTTATACAATCAAATGCAGAATTTCCAATAGTTCATTTGTTTATTTGGCTATAAATATATTATGAGTAAGTTGATTTTTCTCATGAGTTGACTACGAAACAAAATCAAGTCTAAATATTTACTGTATAATTCAGCTTAAATAAAATTACAAAGTTATACAATTCATCTTCAACTCGCTGCTATTCAGAAATGCGCTAATAGAATGTAATAATTACATGTAAATAAACAAATAAACTTGAATTAATTCTTCATTTGATGGTACAAACTTTTTGAAAGTGTACAAAGAAATGGCTGCACAATAATTTTTCAAAAAATTATAATTTTAGTAGAAATAATAGGGAAATTTTACAAGTTCCAAATACTTTTGAGTATCTTCAGGGGAGATAATTAAATGTACAACAAATTTGAAACACACTTATAAAAATAACATGTTTTCATAAAAATTATATTATATTATTATATTTTAGAAAAAAAAAACTTATTTATTTAAAAAGGCTTCACTTGCTGACTAAAACCAAGATCTTAAATAATGCTATTTATATCAAAATGATTTCATTATATTAATAGATACAATATTAATAATTCTGGGTTTGGAATATGCCAAATCATACTGCCAATCCTGATGAAAACATGCTTTCCTAGGCTTCATGAATCTTTAATGAACCTAAATATTTAACACATAAATACTAATTAAATAATCTAGTTAGTTAATTGAAGATTTATTTTATTGTTAGAATTAAATGTATTTTATTAAAGGGTAATAGACTATCAAAGCATTGGCAGATTTTGATATAATTAAATCACAGTCATGATCTAACAAATGCAGGTGTTGTGTTTTAATTCCCAATCCCAGAATATAATATAGGCTTTCATCTTAAATACAAAGTATATATTAAACTTTCAACAGACCGTGCTTATGAATAAAAAAAAATGCAAGGTTGCAATAAATAAAGTGAAAATAATTGCATTTTTAAGTTGCCTGACATGAATAGCAGGGCAAAAAAAGGGATCACTTCCATCGATGGCTTCACACTTCTCAAACATGTCATATCCGCTATTCCTCCTCATACCATTCAAGATAATTCAATCAAACTCACATTGTAAATATAATCTTCAGTAGCAAGTCTAGTATTGCACTATCTTTTAAATTTTCTTTCTTAATCAATATTTAAATTTTGACAGCCATTATTTCATTAAGACATAGGTGAGTATGCTGAATAATTGGAGTAATCATTACTAATCGTCTACTCCTCCATATCCACTCATCAGAACTCAACCAAACTAACACACAAACTTCCGTAGCAAGTCTAGTATTGCACATTGTATCTTATTTTATTTCCAAATCAGTATTTCATTTTTGCTGTCCATTTTAACTTAATTACATATGTATATATGTAAGTATGCTTAACAATGTGGGTTACCATTCCTAATCTGCTAGTCGTCCTAACAACTCAACAGAATTAAACCAAACTTACACACGATCTTCAGTAGTAAGTCTAGTCTTCCACTATATTTTGAAAATTTGTACAGCCATTTTTCTCACTTTGACATACATGTATGACTCCAAACAATGGGATGGAGGTGGTGTTGACATTAGGGTAACCATCCCTAATCCACTTCTCCTCCTTAACCACTCAACAGATATTCTTCAGAGGCTAGTCTAGCATTGCACTATCTCTTTCTTTTCAATCACGAATGAGTTATCTTTCTGCCATAGCTTCAAAAGGCAAAGTTGTGGCAGGCGACACATGTCTCCCGAGGAAGAGTCAATCCCAAGTATCATTATTCTTTTACTCTCAGCACATCACTAAATGGTTCCTGACTGATTTGTTTTTGGTAAACTTTTGAAACAAAAGGGTCAATGCCTCTGCTGTCTTACCAGAGGTCTTAGAGGATATTCACCACCCCAGTTTTCAGCCTTGTCTGTCATGAAATTTATTAGATAAAGTCTTACAGAAATCATTTGTTTAAATCCTATAGCACTGCAAATACGGAAAGACTTTAAAATAAAATGTATTACACAGAGTAGTTGTCCCTGGATTTGGTTTCCTATTTTATTTGTTTGGATATGATTTATTTATTTATTATGTTTTGAGATTGGGCTTCCTATGTTTTGGTTCTAATGCTACTGATGAGAGGTTACTCCTTGAAATGTAGCTATAGCATAACAAAAATCACCATATTTATTCAACATTGGTAAACTTGTATTTTCATAAACCACATTTTTGTTAATTTTTTCTAGTTATATAATTATTTCTTGCTAAATGTACAGTAACAACTAAACCACACACTTCTCCCCCATTTCCCTTTTACTGTACCTCACATACATAGAAGTAAGTTGTGACAGTCAAATGAGGTATGAATTTTGGGGTGCTTTCTCTACATTGATTTTTATTTTTCAGTTTTTAAATTACATAAGTAGCTTCCAATTTGACTATATAATAAGGGTGGAATACACATAAATGCAGAATTAAGTACATGTACCATGTACAGTACAGTGGTTCAAAAGCATAACATGGTAGAAATAAACTGATAAAAGATTTGTGATACAAATTAAAAATACATTCATTAGTTTTCTAATAAATGTAGACATTTTTTTAAATTGACATTACAATGCAAAAATATTATAAATTAAAGGAGTAGGTATGTTAAGCCCAATATTTGGCACAAATTTGAGATTTTGTGACACAATAATAAGGTGTTGTGAATGCTGTTTAAAAATCGTCTTTTAATAATTCATTACGTTCTCTTGTATACTTTTTGTCATTTCAACAAAATGAAAGGGTATATCCCTTTTCGAAAACCCTTTTCCAGAAGGCCGTGGTTCTTTCTAAAATTAAAATATTACATTCTGGTTCCCTGCTTCTGGGAGTATGGTATGAAGTTTCCATAGAAATCACCTCTTAAATGTGCATTGATTTGTGTTGAGCACATATAGTTAAAGCTTTCATTTTTAGTTTTTATACAATAAAATGTGGAGCGTAAATAACTTAACTACTTCTGGCAGTTGTCCAAAGCAAATGCTTTAAGATAAAGTACAGGAGAAAGTTGGGTTTTTCCCCTCCCCCATTCTTATATTGATGTGATGCACTAACCTAAAGGGTAACAACTCTTACAAAATCTTAATTTTTAATCAAACTCGGAATTCCGGAAATATGTTTTTGAAAAGGACTATATTTGACTATTTTGTCAAGAATTTAACATTTTCGGTAAAAATACTCAATTTTTGGAGGTGTTTTGTCCAAAATAAATATGATCCCACAAAAACATCACGAAGATATTTTAACCAAACATTTGTACCTGCATGATAGATCTTTGATTGTGCAAATTTTTTTGTGATGTTTTTTGTGCGATCTATATTAAAATCCACAAACTAGTATCAAATATTGCATCAAATTAATTAATTTCTTGGTATTTTCATATTTGAAGCATTTTCTATGTGTAATGTGACCATTATAGAACTAATTAAACCAAAAATTTTGTTGGATTTTCTTTTTATAGACATTATTCATTACAAAAAATATAAAATAAAAGAATTTAGACAATTTTCAATTTTTAGCCAAATTCTTGAGCCAAAAATGGGCCTTAACAACCCTCGTCCTTTTGCTTAATCCAGATTTAAAATTAAAAGTTATATTATTTAAATCATCTGATGGTCATATGAATTTTTTAAGAAATGCTGTGTATTTATTCCACTGATATTTAGGCCATTTGCTGTGCTGATGGATTCATAACAAAAACTGTCCCATACATGGAATTTCAAATATAACTTTGAAGATGGCACTGTACAGTAATTAAATAACATTTAATTTCATGCAATGAACTTTTCTTTGACCCCCTCCTACCAGACAGAGGTACAATGTACTGGCAATTGCAAGTTGCAAGGCTGAACTTTGATTAGTTTTCAACTCAGAGTTTTTTTCAGTGGCACTAAAATTTACTGCCAATGTGGTTAATAATTTGCCTCCATAATTTGATTTCTTGTAAACAAAACATGACTCAAATTTTGACCAATGGCCAAAGGACAAGTGGCAGGCTATAAAAGATTATGAAGTTGGTGCTTTTTTATCCAATTATACCCCTTCAAAGGATTTAAATGACACTTAATCTTAAAGGCCATACATGTCCATAAAACTACCCTACCTCATTACTGCATAAACTAGTCCAAATAATTATGACGTCTTATTCAGATCTTTGATTTTTTTTTCTTGGTGATACTACATTGACGTCATAAGTCAAGTTGCCATTTTTTCAGCTGGATGAAAACAAAAATTCAATACAGCTGCTAGTACAAACATGTGTCATTTCAGGAATCTGGATCAAAGAAATGCTTTTCCAGAATGTCTTGTTTGACCGTGTCCATTTTGTATTTACTTTTTCAAAATGTCCGATTTCAGAAACGTCTGCATGTCAAATGATTTTACATCCAGTGTGGAATAATGCAATTATTTTCTGAAAGAAGTTAAAGGTCAGTCTTGACTTTATGACCATCTGAATTGCATTATAACCTCATTTATTGAAAATACTCGCAGATTTCATTGAGAGCGAATTTTGCTCTCAATTCCAACCGAAAATGGTGAAAGTTGCGTTATGACGTCGATGTAGGATCGCCAAGAAAAAAAAAATAAATCAAAGATCCGAAGAACACAATTATTTGGACTATGGGTCCTATGGCTCTGGCTATGTAGCTACTAGTATAAACCGGTGTTACTTTTAAAAATCAAAAGAAATTAATATTATGAGGACACATCGACATAGAAGGGCTGAGGCCGATAGGGCACAAGAGCTTGTTAATTTACAGTGACTGAATGAATATACAAAATTGGCAGAGTGGGGGACGTGAAATTGTTTAGAACTAAAGCTGGGATTATTTACATTGTACAAAATCTCTGGTTGTTTGGACATCTATGTTGTTTGTGTTAAAGAATTCCCTCCACGCACAGTAGTAAGCATAATCAAGAATCCAACTATTTGCTCGCTCTTCGATGTTTTTCACTGCTCCCGCCATTTTACAAGAGCGGTTTTGCTAAATATTGGATTGGTCCCTAACTCGAAACGCAATATCGTGCAAAGTGTTAACCTTAAAACCTTACTTCCTTTTTATGTAATGTATATATTTTATTTAACTATTTTTCTCCTTTTTCATTGTCCAACTGCTAAGGGTGTGCCCACCACAAAGCTATTTTTTTCTTATTTGTAGTATGTTATAAGTGTAATTCATATGCCCCCTAAGGGCCCCATAATTGAAATAAACTTCTTCTTCTATTGTTTTAATATTACCTTATTTTTATTATTTACAAATCTTTTGCTATTTTTCTTAATTACCTTTTAAACTCATAATCATACTGTTTTATATCTGATCAATTTTTTTTTAAAATTTTTTAAATATGATCATATTTTGATTTAATTTAAATTCATGTAGAAAAAAATCTTTAGAATATTAAAAGAATTACACTGTAAATTAGTGCACACAAAATACTTAGTAGTAGCAGAGATACTGTAGTATATATGTCTCTGGTAGTAGAAGTATTCTGTAAATAATTTCTAACCACGGGTTATTGATAAATCAAACTGGTGGAATAAAATATGAGAAAAAAAGAAATTTTGAAGTGTACATTTAGCTGAGGGTGGGAATTGGTACTTTTTCGGACGCCGGGATTGCGATTTTTAAGTGATGGGAATTCGGGATATAGGATTTTATTCACTGGGAATTTGGGATTCAAACGTACAGGGAGTACAGGAAAACGATATTTTTTCATCGGGAAATCGGGATTTTTATGATTCTGAGATAGCGGGATTGTCTTTTTATGTCAAAAAACTTGAT